>WNWK01001826.1:0-115484 GCA_009830355.1 Cherax destructor | reverse complement strand
ACTTACTACACAAACTCTGAAGATTATACCTCTAGCACCTCCCTCAGTCCCTTCTACCTCGATCTCTTGCTACCCTCCTCCCCTGCACTACCCACCGTCATCTAGCACTCCATACCCTACTAATCGTCCATCTCCCTCTTACACCTCACTCTCCCTGCATCCTACAATAACCTGCAGCGCTGTATAACCCCTGTGGTTTAGCGCTTCTATTTGATTATAATAATAATAATGAAATTGGTAAATAGGCGGTTTCTTGTACTCAATCGATAGAAGAAATGGAGTTCTAGCGAAATAGCTATAATTTTAGGAGACTGAAACATTGGAATTTGTCGAAAATAGGGCTCAAAGTGGGCAAAATCGCCAATGCGTAAGTGTCATGGCTACCGCTAACTTTGCGAAAGCATAATTCCGTTAGTTTTCGATCAAATTTCATAATTTTGGTGGCGTTATGATCGGAAAAAGATTCTCTATCATTTCATAAGAAAAAATTAATTTTTTTTTTTCCAAAAAATTTTCGACCCCAGGAACACTTTCCTGAGAAGGCCTGTCGACCCCCAAAGGGTTAAGAAATGCGTTACCTGTAAATCTCTTCCCCTCAAGACATATTTCAAAGACAGTTATGAACAAAATTCTTTTTTATTAAATCAATCACACCTACTGATTACCTTACTGACCATGGCATTAGCAAAGCACTAATCATACATGTTGGTCATTATGGATTCTTCCATGCTCTCAAGAGTGGGATGTGCATTGTTGCTGCGATGGATGCTGAACAAGCTGACAATAATTCTCTTGTTAGGTAAAAGGACACGTATAACTAATGCAACATTTTATTGTGGCAACATCTCGTTCTCCAGGAGCTTTGGTAGCAACTTAAGAAAGCTCCTGGAGAGCGAAACGGTGCCACATTAAAATGCTGCATAAGTTGCACATGTCCTTTTATCTACCATATTGTCGGTAATTCTACCAATATTATTACAGTAATTCCCTTCTATTGACAACACCCCTCTCATAATACACGGACATTCCTTTCTAAATTCTAGCTGTGGTACTGTCCTCATCCTGCATACTAGTCCAACAGGGCTGCACAATGTGGCCCAGATATCCAAGAGCAACTTGACCTCCAGACTCTCCCTCTCACCAAAGTGGAAACTTGTATCTGCCCTGCCCTGGTCAGACATTATCTTAACAACATTACCAAATTAGGCTTTGACTGCTGGGAGCTTTCAGCTTTGGTTTATATAGCAGGACAACACTTACAAATGTGGGAATTTCCCCAGATGCCTCAACAATTCAGATATTGCTGGCACTTAGGCCACCTAGCCAAATATTGTCGATCTCTAGCAGAATGCCCAATCTGCAGCGCAGCAGATCTTACTACTTTTGGGCAAGTGGTACATGGTCTACCCTTTGTGTCTGTTTCCTTTATGCCCACTATCTATCCATGGCATTTTCTGATTTCTTCCTTACCTCCATCACTCCATTTATTAGGTGTTTTTCATGCTCATCATTCTGTATGACCCTTGTGGGTTTAGCACTTAGTTTTGATTGTAATAATAATAATAATAATAATGCTCATTATTACCTCTGGGAGGGTCTCATTGTAATTTATGGTGATAAATTTTTAGAGGCTTTTCTTCTCTCCCTCCTCATTTTTTAAATAGCTGCACCTTTTAACATTTCAATCCTTGCATTTGTACTCTTCCCTGTATAGATATCTATATGTTCTTTTATAGCACTGGACTTTGGTTTGTAGTACTTGATCTTCAAGATAGCAGTCATTGCCTGCTACTTCTCAGTCTTACACCCAACCTCTTTGTCGGTCCCATTGGCAGTTTGAGTGCGCAGATTTTGCATTTTATTTGTGTCATACCCCTTTTTTGATGTTCCTCTTTTGTCCTCTTCAGATGAGTTGTTGCAACATTTTATCACCACTGTTCTTGCTGAAGTTTTCATTGCCATCACCTAAACCTCAGGAAGGCATTATTGGAAATGTGGATTTGTACTGTGGTCATTCTATGTGATTGAAATGGTGTGCATGGGGCCACTACCATTATAACAATTAACTGGCTAGTTCCTAGCTTTTAAACAAGCAAGGGCATTTGCCTGTCATGTTTTAGGGGTAGCAGAATGTACTTGTTGGCAAACTTGGGTGTCCACTGTCACTTCCTCTATGTGTGCAGTCTGAAAGAAGATGCAAGTTGACTGGCAAGTACAGTGGACCCCCGGCTAACGATCACCCTGGAAATCGTACAATTATGTAAGTATAATATTGTAAGTGCTTGTGGAAGTGTATTTTTGGGGGTCTGAAATAGACTAACCTACGTGACATTATTTCTTAAGGAAGTAAATTCGTTCGGTAATGGCACTTGAGCAGGCTTCTGCAATGAATTTTGATCGTTAGCTGGGGGTCCACTGTACTCTCTTCACCCTGATCCTGTTTTTACGGTTACTGGCGATAGCATTTCAGACCCTGTTGGGGTTGCCATAGCAATTGGACATCAGCTTGTCCATGTATCTTTCCCCTTCATTTCTTTCCTTCAAACCCATGAGAGTGTCTGCACTTCTGGATTTTACTTCTCACATTGAGGAACCTTATAATGTGCCTATTGTGCTTCATGAACTTGCATCAATTGATAATTTCCATGTGCAAACTGACAGCCGCTAGACTTGACAATACCCATGTCCATATGCTTCAACACTTACACTCTTCAACACTTGAAGTCCTCTTATGCCTTTTCAATCTTGTTTGGTCCTATGGGGTTTTCCCTTCTCTATGGAAAACTGTTGTTGTCATGCCTTTTCATAAGTTAGGTACTTAGGGTCATGACACCTCTCATTACAGACCCATTGCTCCTTTTTTTTTTAACCAGCTGTCTCCTGCTGAGTTAAGGTGAGCCAATGGAGATAAATGATATAAAATACCGACACTGGAAAAAAAGACACACATGCAGTATAATGCAGTTCTTTATTGACAGTGTTTTGCCCACACTGGGCTTTATCAAGTTACAAGCAGATCTGTTTGTGACTTGATAAAACCTGTTGTGTGGGTAAAATATTGTCAGTAAAGGATTGCATTATACTAATTTTTTTTCCACCATAGGGTGACCCAAAAAGTACAAACACTTTCACCATCACTCACTCCATCACTGTCTTACCAGAGGCATGCTGACATTACAGCTCAGATGCCCCTCCAAACTGCAATATCCCGACTCCTCAAAGTGAAGTCACTGTACCTCCCACCTCCTTGAATCCCTTCATGTTACTTTCCTCACAATCCAAAAGCATGTCAAGTCATAAAACCACTTGCCTCTACTTGTATATAACACGCTCACACGCCTGTTGGATGTCCAAGCCCCTCGCATACAAAACCTCATTTATCCCTCCAACCTTTCCTAGGATGACCCCTACCCCTCTTTCTCTCCACTACAGATTTATATGCCCTCCAAGTCATCCTATTTTGCTCCATCCTCTAAATGTCCAAACTACCTCGGTAATCCCTCCTCAGCTCTTTGGGTTATTGAGGTCAAATTGAAAATCTTTAAATACAGTACTTTTAGTAACACCACTTCTCTTAATCTCCAAATGACGAATTCTTGGCATAATATTCACACCACACATTGCCCTCAGGCATGACATCACTGCATCCAGCCACCTCCTTGCTGCAATGTTTGAAGCCCATGCTTCACACTTGTATAAGAGTGTTGGTATCACTGTATTCTGATATATTCCCATTTATTTGGCTCCGTGGAGAACGTTCTTTGTCGCCACAGATGCCTCAATGCACCACTCGCCTTTTTCCCCTCTCGTCAATTTTATGCTTCATCTCGTCTTTCATAGACCCATCTGCCAACAAGTCCACTCCCAAATATCTGAATATATTCACTTTCTCCATACACCCTCCTTCAACTCTGATATCCAGTCTTTCATTAGGTAATTTTTTTTGTTAATTTTCTTTTTGGGGATTTTCTTTTTTGGGTCACCCTGCCTCGGTGGGAGGCGGCCGACATGTTAAAAAAAAAAAATCTCATCACCTTGCTCTTTCCTCTGCTCACTTTTAATTTCCTTCTCTTACATACCCTTCCAAATTCCTCCACCAATCTTTCCAACTTCTCTTCAGAATCTCCCAAAAGAACCGTGCCGTTGGCAAAAAGCAACTATGACTGCTCCCACTTCGTATTAGATTCTTAATCATTTAATCCCACACCTTTCCCCAATATTCTAGCATTCACTTCTTTTACAAGCCCATTTATAAATATGTAAAGCAACTATGGTGACATCATGCATCCTTGTCTAATTCCTACTTTTTTTTTTTATCAAACCGGCCATATCCCACCGAGGCAGGGTGATCTAAAAAGACAAATGAAAGTTTCTCTTTTCAACTTCAGTAATGTATACAGGAGAAGGGGTTTCTAGCCCCTTGCTCCTGGCATGTTAGTTGCTTCTTATGACGCGCATAGCTTACAGAAGAAGAATTCTGTTCCACTTTCCCATGGAGATAAGAGGAAATAAACAAGAAGAATAACTAGCAAGAAAATAGAAGAAAACCTGGGGAGGAGGGGGTGTATATATATGCTTATATATGTAGGGAATCATTTTTCTTAAGGTAATGATGCCAAAAATGCAAAAATTGATGTAATATTAATGGAATTACATGGGTGCAAAGTTGGAGGGCAGGAAGCACCTTAATAGCAATTTTGCCCACTTTGAGGCCTATTCTAGGCCCAATTCCCATCTATTTCACTAGCATGCTTTTCATATTCATTGCTTGCTAAAAAAAATGCCCATTCAACAATCAGACCTACCCTATTAAGTGCCCAGAAGCTGAAAATTTGGTCAATTTTTTACTATTTTCAACAATTTGCAATTTAAAAAGACTAAAAAAAAAAAAAAAGCCACTGTAGGCATTCCAGCCACTAAAGCAACTTTTCCTCTATTCATTAACCCTTAAACTGTCCAAACGTAGATCTACGTTTTTGTGGGTAGTGCTCTGACCTTGATTTTCTCCATAAGAAAGCATGTAAAAAAAAGTAGATATGTATACGTTTACGTGCATAGCACTCTGATCTTGATATTCTCGATAAGAAAGCGTGTAAAAAAAACGTAGATCTATGTTTGGAGTGCTACGCGAGCGAACATGGATCTACGTTTGGACAGTTTAAGGGTTAATCATGTCCCCAGGTCTCTTCTATATAACTTTACCTTCCATTTTGAATCCATTGTCTCACACACGATAGATATTTTCCCCTATTACTCTACTAACAAACCACAACCAAGAATGCTTGATCATGGTATAGACTATTCCAGTAATAATGCAGCCCCAGTCAAAATCCAAAACTGGGAGGTAGGCCCTTGCCTTTTCCCAGGAAATCGAACATTTCTGCCACTTTGAGCACTATTGCAGATCACTTCTGGCCTTAAACTGACCAATATCTTCTCTATAGCATTAGTCTCTCTTCTGATCTATTGGCACAAAGATGTGGCCTTTTTTTTTTTTTTTTTTTTTTTTTTTTAAACTGGCCATCTCCCACTGATGTAGGGTGACCTAAAAAGAAACACTTTCACCATCATTCATTCTCAGTCTTGCCAGAGGTATGCCGATAATACAGTTCAGATGCCATTCCAAACAGCAGATATCCCCACCTCCTTCAGAGTGTAGGCAATGTACTTCCCACCTTCAGAACAAGCCTGGCTAACCGGTCTCCCTGAATCCCTTTGCAAAATATTACCTTGCTTACACTCCAACAGCTCAAGTTCCAAAAAGTGTTTACCTCCAATCCTAACTAACATGCTCACACACACCTGCTGGATGTCCAATCCCCTCACACACAAAACCTCATTTATTCCCCTCCCTCTAACCTTTCCTAGGGTGACTCCTACCCTGCCTTCCCTCCACTACAGATACACGTACGTATATACACCCTCCAAGTCATCTTAGTTTGCTCCATTCCCTCTAAATGTCCATCCACCTCAACAACCCCTTCTCAGTCCTCTGGATAATAATAACAACTCCATACCTTCTAATCTCCAAGCTGTGAATTCTCTGGATAATATTTACACCACACATTTCCCTCACACACATCTCTACTGCCTCCAGCCGCCTCCTCGCTGCAACATTCACAACCCATGATTCACACCCATATATAATATTGGTACCACTACACTTATACATTCTCCTCTTTGCTTCCATGGATAACTTCCTTTGTCTCCACAGATGCCTCATCATACCACCCACCTTTTTTTTCCTTCATCATTTCTATGGTTCACCTCATCTTTCATATACCCAACCACCAACAAGTCTATTCCCAAATATCTGAACACTTTCATTTCCTCCATACTCCTTCCTTCCAATCTGTTATCCAATCTTTCATTACCTAACTCGTTTGTTACTCTCACTACCTTGCTGTTTACTATGTTCACTTTTAATTTCCTTCCTTTATATAGCCTCCCAAATTTGTCCATTAACCTTTGCAAATTCTCTTCAGAATTTCCCAAAAGCACAGTGTCATCAGCAAAAAGCAACTGCGGCTTCTCCCATTTTGTACACCCTCTCCTCACTTAGCGACATACTCATTTACTGATGCCTTGAACTTATGACGGTCTCTCTGACCAGTATTCATATCTAAATAATGTATATTAGAGCTGATTTTCTCTATTCTGTTTATTTCTATATATGTAAGAGGAAATAAGAACAAGAACTAGTAAGAAAATAGAAGAAAACCCAGAGGGGTGTGTATATATATGCTTGTACATGAATGTGTAGTGTGACCTAAGTGTAAGTAG
Source organism: Cherax destructor (assembly GCA_009830355.1). NCBI lineage: Eukaryota > Metazoa > Arthropoda > Malacostraca > Decapoda > Parastacidae > Cherax > Cherax destructor. Next base: position 108,701 of record WNWK01001826.1, on the reverse strand, counting down.
AAGTAACAAGACATACCTGAAATCTTGCATGTTTATGAGACAGAAAAGAGACACCAGCAATCCTACCATCATGTAAAACAATTACGTACAGGCTTTCATTTTACACTCACTTGGCCGGACGGTAGTACCTCCCTGGGCGGTTGCTGTCTACCAACCTACTACCTAGGATATACGTATATATCTTCTTCTTTCAACACGTCGACAGTTTCCCACCGAAGCGGGGTGGCCCAAAAGGAAAAACGAAAGTTTCTCCTTTTACATTTAGTAATATACAGTAGACCCTCATTTAGCACGACTTTATGTTGCGCGTTTTGGGTATTACGCGATTGAAGAATTGCGGCACATTTTTATCTAACACGACGTAAACCTTATATTACACGATTCGCTGGAGGGGAAAAATTTTGAGCCCGCGGTCGCCTGCAGTAGGTTAAACCATTGAGTCAGTGGGGGTCCTACTAAGGGTGGCTATGAGCCACAACAAGTGTTTAATGCTGACGAGACAAGTGTTTTCTGGAAGAAAATGCCAACATGAACTTATATCAGTCAGCAAGAGAAAAGTGCACCAGGCTTCAAGACAGCAAAGGATCGCTTCACCTTGCTCCTTTTGGGTAATGCATCAGGTGATTTCAAGTGTAAGCCCATGGTTATTTACCGCTGTAAGAATCCTCATGCTTTGAGGAAAAGGGAATTTGTTTTTCCTTCGCACAAACTAAGTTTATTCAGGTATACAGAGATAGTTACATTGATTATCATACATAGCAGCATATGTGTAGAGAACCTAGGATAACCCAAAGTGTTATCCTAGAGAACCTAGGATAACCCAAAGTGTTATCCTAGAGAACCTAGGATAACCCAAAGTGTTATCCTAGAGAACCTAGGATAACCCAAAGTGTTATCCTAGAGAACCTAGGATAACCCAAAGTGTTATCCTAGAGAACCTAGGATAACCCAAAGTGTTATCCTAGAGAACCTAGGATAACCCAAAGTGTTATCCTAGAGAACCTAGGATAACCCAAAGTGTTATCCTAGAACTAGGAAACCAGTGTATCCTAGGACCTAGATCCCAAAGTGTTATCCTAGAGAACCTAGGATAACCCAAAGTGTTATCCTAGAGAACCTAGGATAACCCAAAGTGTTATCCTAGAGAACCTAGGATAACCCAAAGTGTTATCCTAGAGAACCTAGGATAACCATTTCCTAGAACCTAGACAAGTGTTATCCTAGAGAACCTAGGATAACCCAAAGTTTGGGTTATCCTAGGTTCTCTACACATATGCTGCTATGTATGATAATCTTTGTAACTGTATCTGTGTATACCTGAATAAACTTATAGTTTGCAGGAAGAAAAACAACCATTCCCTCAAGCGGCCGGTGCTAATGTTGTGGAACAACTGGGAGACCACCCGCCTTCCCATGCTACCCCTCCCCCAACAACACCCCACCATCCCAGCATTCGTATTCCATACGCGTCAAGCCAGCTGTGTTTGTCAAGAATAAGAGTGAATTGTGTTTTGATCTTTAAATTACTATATCTTGTATCTGCCAAGCAATCATGTCACCCAGTAGGCATACAAGTGTTGCTCAAAGTGGCAAGAAAATGTTTAAGCATTTATTAAGTCTTAGAACTAACGAAGAAAAAGATATTAGACAAGACATAACCTGTGGCTGTAATGAAGTGTTACTTTGTACACACAAAAAGATGTAAACATAAGTTTGTGTGACTAACTTACTGACTGACTGGACTGACTTACTGAATGACTTGACTGACTGACTGACTGAATGACTTGACTGACTGACTGACTGAATGACTTGACTGACTGAATGTCTTGACTGACTTACTGAATGTCTTGACTGACTTACTGAATGACTTGACTGACTGACTTACTAAATGACTTAACTGACTTACTGAATGACTTGACTGACTTACTGAATGACTTGACTGACTTACTGAATGACTTGACTGACTTACTGAATGACTTGACTGACTTACTGAATGACTTTATTAAAGTTAGAGACACTCAGTACAACCATCGACTTCAGTTCCAGAATCTCTACTATCCACCTCAGCCCAGTAGGGCCACAGCATAACTCTCCACTCTCTTCACAATCATCCACAAACATCAGCACCCACAATTTAAGGTAAATACTATTATTTCTGTTACATTTGTAGTCTTAAGCAGTAAAAACAACATAATACATCACGATAATGAACTACAATTACATATTCTCTTTTATATTTGTAAGATCTGTTGGTCTAAAAAAAAACTTGTTTGGCTTTTTGGGGACTCTCAGGAACGTAACCCTATTTTTCCCATAAGTTCTTTTAATTATCTAACACGATTTTAGCTAACACGACGTTTTCAGGAACGTAACTACCGTGCTAAATGAGGGCCTACTGTATACAGGAGAAGGGGTTACTAGCCTCTTGCTCCCGGCATTTTAGTTGCCTCTTACGACACGCATGGCTTACGGAGGAAGAATTCTGTTCCACTTCCCCATGGAGATAAGAGGAAATAAGAACAAGAACTAGTAAGAAAATAGAAGAAAACCCAGAGGGGTGTGTATACAGTGGTCCCTCAACTAACAAACTTAATCCGTTCCAGGAGCTAGTTCTTTACACGAAAAGTTCGCAATTCGAAACCTTATTTCCCATAAGAAATAATGTAAATACAATTAATCCATTCCAGACATCCAAAAATGTTCACAAAAAAATTAATTTTGTAAAGATTAAATTTATAATTAAACATTTAAAATAACATTTACTTACCTTTATTGAAGAGACTTGCTGGCATCTGGAAGATAGGGAGGAGGAGTGAGAGAGTGCTTAGTGTTTGGAAGGGGAATCTCCCTCCATAAAGACTTCAGGTAACAAGTCCTTATCTGGGGTTACTTCCCTTTTTCTTTTAATGCCACTAGAACCAGCTTGAGTCACTTGATCCCTGCCTCGTGAAATAATTGTCCACAGTCCTCTGTTTCTGGCGACTCTTTAATACTTTCCTGAAGTGCAACATGGCTCTGTCACTGAAGTGGTTGCACAGATGATTCATTTCAGCTTGCTCAGGGTGGTGTTTTCCAATAAAACTTTGTAACCTATTCCACATTCCACACATTTCCTTAATCACTGAAGAAGGCACCTCCTTCACTCTCTCTTCCTCCTCCTGTGAAGCAATAACCTCAGCTCTGGTCTGATGCTGTTCCAGTTCCAGCTCTTCAGTTGTTAGCTCTACCCTGTGCTCCTCCACCAACTCTTCCACATCCTCACCACTCACCTCCAACCCCAGGCTGTTCCCCAATGCCACAATATCTTCCACAACAGGAACAGGGTCGTCAGGGTAAGCCTCAAATCCTTCAAAATCCCTCTTTTTCAACACAATCCGGCCACAGTGGTCTCCAAGCAGAGTTCAAAGTCCTGGAAGTCACTCCCTCCCAAGCCTTACCTATAAGGCCTGTGCAATGCACGATATTGAAGTGATCTTTCCAGAACTCTCTTAGGGTCAATGCAGTGTCTGAGATCACATCAAAGCACTTCTGAAACACTGCTTTGGTGTACAGTTTCTTGAAGTTTGCAATGACCCACTGGTCCATGGGCTGGATGAGAGGAGTGGTGTTAGGAGGCAAGAACTTCACTCTGATGAAATTGAAGTTGTCAGCCAACAACTCTTGCAAGTTGTGAGGATGAACAGGAGCATTGTCCAGTACCAGGAGGCACTTGGGTGGCAATTTATTTTCCAGGAGGTATTTCTTCACACTAGGGCCAAACACTCCAGTCAACCATTCCATGAAAAAGTCCTTAGTGACCCATGCATTAGTGTTAGCCTTCCAATGCACACACAAATAATTCCTGTTAACATTGTGTTTCTTGAAGGCTCTGGGATTTTCTGCGTGATACACCAGTAAAGGTTTCACTTTAAAATCACCACTGGCATTGGCACACATCATAAGAGTTAGCCTGTCTTTCATAGGCTTGTGTCCTGGCAGTGCCTTTTCCTCCTGAGTAATGAAGGTCCTGTTGGGTATTTTCTTCCAAAACAGGCCTGTTTCATCACAATTAAACACATGTTGGTGGAGGAATTCTTCAGCCTCTACGAGCCCCTTAAATTCACTCTCAAACTTTTCAGCTGCACGTTTGTCTGAGCTGGCTGCCTCACCATGTCTCACAACACTGTGTATGCCACTATGTTTCTTAAACCTCTCAAACCAGCCTCTGCTGGCTTTAAAATCACTCTCCTCACCACTTGTTCCAGGCATTGTCTTGACAAGATCTGCGTGCAACTTCCTTGCCTTTTCACAAATTATCGCCGTGGAAATACTATCACCTGCTAATTGTTTATTGTTTATCCACACCATCAACAACTTCTCAACCTCATCCACTGTTTTCGATCTCTTTTTCGTTAACATATCAACCCCTTTTGCAACATTAGCTTCCTTGATCTCATTTCTCTTTGCCAGGATAGTGCCGATACTAGATTTGTTTTTCTTGTACGTACATCCTGGCAAGCTCACTCACACATATGCCACTCTCATATTTTTCAACAATCTCTTTCTTCAGTTCGATGGTGTTCCTCACTCTCTTTACCACAGGGGTGCCACTAGGAAGGTTCTTTGGACCCATGGTGACTTATTTCAGTGACAATCACTTAACCAACAATAAACACAACAAAAGTACAGTGGACCCCCGGCTAACGAACACCCCGGAAATCGTACAATTTTTTTTTTTTTCAACAAGTCGGCCTTCTCCCACCGAGGCAGGGTGACCCAAAAAGAAAGAAAATCCCCAAAAAGAAAATACTTTCATCATCATTCAACACTTTCACCACACTCATACATAATCAGTCTTTGCAGAGGAGCTCAGATACGACAGCTGAGAATAGTCCCTCCCAGCTGTCACTATCCCAGACCCCTCCTTTAAAGTGCAGGCATTGTACTTCCCATTTCCAGGACTCAAGTCCAACTAAATCAATTAACTGGTTTCCCTGAATCCCTTCACAAAATGTTACCCTGCTCACACTCCAACAGATCGTCATGTCCCAAAAACCATTCGTCTCCATTCACTCCTATCTAACACGCTCACACATGCTTGCTGGAAGTCCAAGCCTCTCGCCCACAAAACCTCCTTTACCCCTTCCCTCCAACCTTTTCTAGGACGACCCCTACCCCGCCTTCCTTCCCCTACAGATTTATATGCTCTCCAAGTCGTTCTACTTTGATCCATTCTCTCTAAATGACCAAACCACCTCAACAAACCCTCTTCAGCCCTCTGACTAATACTTTTAGTAACTCCACACCTTCTCCTAATTTCCACATTCCGAATTTTCTGCATAATATTTACACCACACATTGCCCTTAGACAGGACATCTCCACTGCCTCCAGCCTCCTCCTCGCTGCAGCATTTGCAACCCATGCTTCACACCCATATAAGAGTGTTGGTACCACTATACTTTCGTACATTCCCTTCTTTGCCTCCATGGATAACGTTTTTTGTCTCCACAGATACCTCAACGCACCACTCACCTTTTTACCTTCATCAATTCTATGGTTAACCTCATCCTTCATAAACCCATCCGCTGACACGTCAACTCCCAAATATCTGAAAACATTTACTTCTTCCATAATCCCTCTCTCCAATGTGATATCCAATTTTTCTTTATTTAAATCGTTTGATACCCTCATCACCTTACTCTTATCTATGTTCACTTTTAACTTTCTACCTTTAATATTGTAAGTGCTTCTGGAAGTGTATTTTTGGGAGTCTGAAATAAACTAACCTACGTGACATTATTTCTTAAGGAAGTAAATTCGTTCGGTAATGGCACTTGAGCAGGCTTCTGGAATGAATTTTTTTCGTTAGCCAGGAGTCCACCGTATTGTGAATGTTTGAAAGAGCGTGCTGGGTAATGTTCTCTCAAGTGTAAACAACGCTTGATTGGTGTCCGCCTCACAGTGCATGTGCGGGGCAGGCGGACAGGTCTGGTACGGTTCGCTTCACGAGTAAATGTTCGCTACGTGAGGAAAATATTTTGCGAAAAAAGCGTTCATTACACGATTTGTTCGCTATATGGAGCATTCCTTAGGCGGGGGTCCACTGCATATATGCTTGTACATGAATGTGTAGTGTGACCTAAGTGTAAGTAGAAGTAACAAGACATACCTGAAATCTTGCATGTTTATGAGACAGAAAAAAAGATCAGCAATCCTACCATCATGTAAAACAATTACAGGCTTTCATTTTACACTCACTTGGCAGGACGGTAGTACCTCCCTGGGCAGTTGCTGTCTACCAATCTACTACCTAGGATATACGTATATATATATATACAGTGGACCCCCGAGTTTCGGTCACCTCGGAAATCGAACAATTATATAAGTGTAATATTGTAAGTGCGTTTGTAAGTGTATTTTTGGGGGTCTGAAATGGACTAACCTACTTGACATTATTCCTTAAGGGAGTATGTAAATTCGTTCGGTAATGGCACTTGAGCAGCCTTCTGGAATGAATTATGACCGAAACTCAGTGGTCCACTGTATATATATTTTTTTGTCCCCCTTTCCTTTATATGTACAAAGAAACTATGCATGCTCTTTACCAATTCCTAGGTACCTTCCCCTCTTTCGAACATTTATTGAATAAAAGCGCCAACCACTCCAAAATTATATCCCTACCTGCTTTTAACATTTCTGTCTTCATCTTGTCAATCCCAGCTGCTTTGCCTCCTTTTAGTTTACCCACTTCTTCAAGGACTTCCACTACTCTCGCATTTGGCTCTTCCTCATTCCCAAAAGATGTTACATCTCCCTGGCTAATGCATGAAATCATTGCCTCCCTTTCTTCATCAACATTTAACAGCTCAAAATGTTCTTGCCATCTTTCCAATACCTCCACCTCCCCATCTAATTTAAATTCAAATTCATTCTGTTTTAACTGTTAAATCTATTTGTTCCTTAGGCTTTCTCAACCTGTTAATTTTGCCTCAAAATGTTTTGTTATTCTCAGCAAAATTTGTTGACAGAACCTCACCCAGTCTCTCATTTGCTCTCCTTTTACATTCCCTTACTTCTTTCTTTGCCTCTTTTATTCCCCATATATGCCACCTTCTTAATATCACCTCTTTGTAAAAAGCTCTCGTATGTTAATCTTTTCTCCCTTACCACTCCCTTTACCTTATTCCACCAATTGCTTCTCTTCCCTCCTGCACCCACCCTCCATTATCCTCAAACTACTGTTGCACATTCTAACACTACTATTCTTAAATCTACCCCATACCTCTTCCTCATTACCTATACTCTCACTAGCCCATCTTTCTCCCAATAGTTGCTTATATCTTACCCTAACTACCTCCTCTAGTTTATGAACTTTCACTTCTTTTAATTGCTGATGCCATTTTCCTTGTACCCATCTACCTCTTACTCTTATTATAGTTAAAGCTAAATAATGATCTGATATATTTGTTGTCCCTCTATAAACATTCACATCCAGAAGTCTACCCATCAACCTTTTTTTCACCAATATATAATACAACAAACTACTATTGTCATTGTGCTCTATATCATGTCTCATATTCTTATATATTTTTTTTAATATGTATTATCTATTGCCAAGCCTCTCTATACAAAGCTCAGTCAAGGGCCCCTCCCATTATCATCTACCCCTGGTACCCCAAACTTAACTACTGTGCAGCATTCTACAACTGTTTCTTCCACTTTAGCATCCACGTCCCCTACCACAATTACACACTTGGTTCAAAACTCCCTAAATACTCAAGATCTCCAAAAATCTCTCTCTCTTCTACACTCCTCTCTTCTCCAGATGCATAAACACTTACTGTAACCCGCTTTTTACATCCGACCCTTATTTTACTCCACATAATCCTTGAATTTATACATTTATGTTCTCTGTTCCTGTCGTAACTGATCCTTTTACATTATTACTACTCCTTCCGTAGCTCTAACTTTCCGATACACTTGACCAAATCTCATTTCTTCTCATTGTAATTCTCCTACCTCCTTCAGTTTTGTTTCATTTAGTGCCAGGACAAACAGCCTCTTTTCATTTATAACATTCATGATCATTTCTTTTATCATCTACACTAATCCATATACATTTAAACATCCCAGCTTAATTTTTTTTCTTATTTTTAGTAATTTTTACAGGAGAAGGGTTTACTAGCCCCCTTGCTCCCGGCATCTTAGTCGGCTTTTACAACTGGCATGGCTTATGGAGGAAAGATTCTTATTCCACCTCCCCATGGAGATAAAAGGAAATAAATAAGAATAATAACTACGTATTACCCCTTTCAGGGTCCAAGGCCATTTTTGGAAAGGGTGCGCCAGTGTCCAAGAATTTAAAAAAAAAAAATCTTATTTTTTCTTATGAAATGGTAGAGAATCTTTTTATTTATTTATTTATTTTTTTTTCAACAAGTCGGCCGTCTCCCACCGAGGCAGGGTGACCCAAAAAGAAAGAAAATCCCCAAAAAGAAAAAACTTTCATCATCATTCAACACTTTCACCACACTCATACATAATCACTGTCTTTGCAGAGGAGCTCAGATACTACAGCTGAGAAAAGTCCCTCCCAGCTGTCACTATCTCAGACCCCTCCTTTAAAGTGCAGGCATTGTACTTCCCATTTCCAGGACTCAAGTCCAACTAAATCAATTAACTGGTTTCCCTGAATCCCTTCACACAATGTTACCCTGCTCACACTCCAACAGATCGTCATGTCCCAAAAACCATTCGTCTCCATTCACTCCTATCTAACACGCTCACACATGCTTGCTGGAAGTCCAAGCCCTCGCCCACAAAACCTCCTTTACCCCTTCCCTCCAACCTTTTCTAAGACGACCCTACCCGCCTTCCTTCCCTACAGATTTATACGCTCTCCAAGTCATTCTACTTTGATCCATTCTCTCTAAATGACCAAACCACCTCAACAACCCCTCTTCAGCCCTCTGACAAATACTTTTAGTAACTCCACACCTTCTCCTAATTTCCACATTCCGAATTTTCTGCATAATATTTACCACACATTGCCCTTAGACAGGACATCTCCACTGCCTCCAGCCTCCTCCTCGCTGCAGCATTTGCAACCCATGCTTCACACCCATATAAGAGTGTTGGTACCACTATCTTTCGTACATTCCCTTCTTTGCCTCCATGGATAACGTTTTTGTCTCCACAGATACCTCAATGCACCACTCACCTTTTTTCCTTCATCAATTCTATGGTTAACCTCATCCTTCATAAACCCATCTGCTGACACATCAACTCCCAAATATCTGAAAACATTTACTTCTTCCATAATCCCTCTCTCCAATGTGATATCCAATTTTTCTTTATTTAAATCGTTTGATACCCTCATCACCTTACTCTTATCTATGTTCACTTTTAACTTTCTACCTTTACACACTCTCCCAAACTCGTCCACTAACCTTTGCAACTTTTCTTTAGAATCTCCCATAAGCACAGTATCATCAGCAAAAGTAACTGTGTCAACTCCCATTTTGCATTTAATTCTCCATAATTTAATCCCACCCCTCTCCCCAACACCCTAGCATTTACTTCTTTTACAACCCCATCTATAAATATATTAAACAACCATGGTGACATTACACAACCCTGTCTAAGACCTACTTTTACCGGAAGTAATCTCCTCTCTCCTACACACCCTAACCTGAGCCTCACTATCCTCATAAAAACTCTTTACAGCCTTCAGTAACTTACTACCTATTCCATACACTTGCAACATTTGCCACATTGCTCCCCTATCCACTCTATCATATGCCTTTTCTAAATCCATAAATGCAATAAAAACTTCTCTACCTTTATCTAAATACTGTTCACATATATGCTTCACTGTAAACACTTGATCTACACATCCCCTACCCACTCTAAAGCCTCCTTGCTCATCTGCAATCCTACTCTCTGTCTTACCTCTAATTCTTTCAATAATAACCCTGCCATACACTTTACCTGGTATACTCAGTAAACTTATTCCCCTATAATTTTTACACTCTCTTTTATCCCCTTCCCTTTATATAAAGGAACTATACATGCTCGCTGCCAATCCCTAGGTACCTTCCCTCTTTCATACATTTATTAAACAAAAATACCAACCACTCCAGCACTATATCCCCCTGCTTTTAACATTTCTGTCATGATTCCGTCAATTCCAGCTGCTTTACCCCTTTCATTCTACGTAATGCCTCACGCACCTCCCCACACTCACATCCTGCTCTTCTTCACTCCTAAACGATGTTGTACCTCCCTGGCCAGTACATGAAATTATCGCCTCCCTCTTTTCATCGACATTTAAAAGTTCCTCAAAATATTCCCGCCATCTACCCAATACCTCCAGCTCCCCATCTACTAACTCCCCTACTCTGTTTTTAACTGACAAATCCATTCGTTCCCTAGGCTTTCTTACCTTGTTTATCTCACTCCAAAATTTTTTCTTGTTTTCAGCAAAATTTCTTGACAGATCCTCTCCCATTCTTTCATCCGCTCTTCTTTTGCACTCTCTCACCACTCTCTTCACCTTTCTTTTACTCTCCATATACTCTGCTCTTCTACTAACACTTCTGTTTTGTAAAAACCTCTCATAAGCTACCTTTTTCTCTTTTTATGAAGGTAATAAAACAAAAAGTATGAAATTTGATTGAAAATTGACAAAATTATTTTCGCGAATTTTGACGTGTCGGTGATATTTACGCATCGGCAATTTTGCCGACTTTGACTCCCATTTTAGGCCAATTACATTATTCCTGTCGACCAAATTCGTAGCTATTTCACTAGTATTACTTCTATTCTATCGATTGAGCACAAGAAATCGCCCAGTCAACTGTTTCAACTACAAAATAAAGTGATTGGAAATTGGTAATTTAGCCAATTTAACTCAAAGTTCAAAATATTCCAATTTCAAAATAGGGTGCAGAATAAACAATGCAGGCATTCCTGGCACTAAACTAACATTTCCTCTGTTCATTAGGTACGTTTTCAGTCTTTACAAATGAATTCCATTTTGATTTTTTATTCACATGAATTTTTATTCAAACCAAAAAATGGAAGATTTACTGTTATGCAATATTGTAATAATTGTACAAATAATATCACCACATTTGTGAATGTATATTAGACCCACCAGCTGGCGCGTATTAGACGTGTGAGGTCATTTGTTTACTCCTGAACATAGGCAAAAATTTAACATTTCCTCTATTTTGAGCTCAGTTTCAAGCCATTTGCAGTACTAAAACCATTCAAAATCATCTCTATATCTGTAATATATCTTCCATTCTATCAAATGAGACCAAGAAATCGCAAATACAACTATACAAAGTATACGAAAAAACACTGCAAAGTCGCTGTTTTAATCGAAAATTGCGTTTTTTTTTTCTCTCATTATGCACTGTGTGCTGCAGGATTTGTTTTATGTGGTGCACACTTACCACATAGATGTATTCTCTCATATCTAGGCCCAAATTTGCCGCTCAAAGCTTATCTGAGTGAACTGAGCTCATGATGTAGAACTACGGTTTGGACCCTGAAAGGGTTAAGAAAAATAATACTCAGATGAGTGTGAATACATGTACATGTATATGAATGTGTAGTGTGACCTAAATGTTAGATGTAGCAAGATGTACCTGTTATCTTGCATGTTTGAGACAGAGAAAAAGACACCAGCAATCCTACCATTGTGTAAAATGATTACGGGTTTCCAGTTCATACTCACTTCTCAGGATGGTAGTATCTCCATGTGTGTCTGCTATCAACCAAACTAATACCACAAAAGCCACCTTAAAAAATGCCCCAAATTGTTATTTTAACCCTTTCACTGTCCAAACCCCCAAAATTAATATTGCTCTGTGTCCACATTTAAAAAAAAAATTCTACTGAGATGGAAGTGAATTTTTTTTCTGGAGGGTAATGACACCAAAAGTACAAAATTGATGGAAAACTAATGGAATTTTGCAGGTGCAAATTTAGTGGTTTGTGTGCAGTTTACACATAGATGATTTTGCCGCATAGAGTCCTATTTTGAGACAGTTCTATTGCTACATTCAACCTTTGGTTCTAGTAATTAAGCACAAGAACCCACCCATTCAACTGTTAGAACTACCCTATAAGGTGTGCAAGTCCATAACTTGGTTAATTTTACACAAAATTGACCCCTATGGTTTAGCGCTTCTTTTGATTATAATAATAATTTACACAAAATTAAAAAAAATAGTTTAAAAAGGCTAAAAATAAACATAGACATTCCAAGCACTAATACATATACGTATGTATTTCCTGTTCAGTAGTAACCACCTACTACACTTACCTTTCATTTTTAATTCATAATCACACAAAAAAATTGAAGACTTACTCTTTCTTGAAAAATTAAAATACAGTGGTACCTCGAGTTTTGGCCATAATTCGTTCCAGAAGGCTGTTCAAATGCCGTTTGCGAAGGAATTTGTTCCCATAAGGAATAATGTAAAGTAGATTAGTCCATTTCAGACCCCCAAAAATACACTTACAAAAGCACTTACAATAATACACTTACATAATTTTTCGAGTTAGGAGCTGTTCGAAACTCGAGGTACCACTGTACGTATAACCAGGAATGATTGGTCATGGTTTACAGCATCCCAATAATTAATTGAATTACATATGTTAAAAATCCATATATCAAATGGGGGATGGGGGATGTAGAGGGGCCTTGCCTGTCCTTAAGAAAATTGCCAAAAATTTAATATTTCTGCTACTTTGAGCCCAATTTTAAGCTACTTTTGGGTCTGAAACTGACCAGAATTTCAGAATGGAATGTGGAAATTAGGAGAAGGTGTGGAGTTACTAAAAGTATTTGTCAGAGGGCTGAAGAGGGGTTGTTGAGGTGGTTTGGTCATTTAGAGAGAATGGATCAAAGTAGAATGACTTGGAGAGCGTATAAATCTGTAGGGGAAGGAAGGCGGGGTAGGAGTCGTCCTAGAAAAGGTTGGAGGGAAGGGGTAAAGGAGGTTTTGTGGGCGAGGGGCTTGGACTTCCAGCAAGCATGTGTGAGCGTGTTAGATAGGAGTGAATGGAGATGAATGGTTTTTGGGACATGACGATCTGTTGGAGTGTGAGCAGGGTAACATTTTGTGAAGGGATTCAGGGAAACCAGTTAATTGATTTAGTTGGACTTGAGTCCTGGAAATGGGAAGTACAATGCCTGCACTTTAAAGGAGGGGTCTGGGATAGTGACAGCTGGGAGGGACTATTCTCAGCTGTCGTATCTGAGCTCCTCTGCAAAGACAGTGATTATATATGAGTGTGGTAAAAGTGTTGAATGATGATGAAAGTATTTTCTTTTTGGGGATTTTCTTTCTTTTTTGGGTCACCCTGCCTCGGTGGGAGACGGCCGACTTGTTGAAAAAAAAAAAATCTTTCATTAAATTATACCAAGCAATCGGCAATTAAACCATAAAACAATCCTAGAAAACACCTTGAACTCATTATTTTAAACCAAGCACACGGTCAGAGAGTTGCTTTTCTTGTGCACTGCGTAGGGTAGGATTTTTTTTATCCAGTGCACACTCGCTGCATACTCATTCTCATTTCTAGGCCAAAATATATTGCTCAGCTTATCTGAGGGAGCGTTGCTTGAAATGTAGATCTACGTGAGAGACCCTGACCTCAGTAACGTAGATCTGCATGACAGCCACTCAAAGTATTAACCCAAACTTAGGTCAGTTAGCTGCTTCCATCATTCACTGCCTGGAGCAGGATTTTATTTTTATACTATTCACACCAATTGCATAGACCCATTCTTCATGTCTAGGCCACTGAGCTTGATGCTTGGTCTGATTATATTTTCATGTCCAGGCCAAAATTTGCCACACCACAAATTTGAAGGTGCTGTGAATTATGCATACTAGTATGTCATGGATGCTGATTGCTAGACAACTGACAGCTTAAGGGTTAAAATACTGAATATCACTCAAATTATGTAGATTGCTTTTTATTTGTTTTGCACTTTTCTTTAAATCATCAATTGGTTAAAGCAACTTCTTCAACAGATTCTGGTAGGACGAGAGATCCCCACTTGGGTGAATAGACTGGCATATGTCTCGTCGTGTGTACCATTTCTACAACGGTGTCTCCCTAAGGAGTGGTTAACTCCAGTAGCACTCCAGCAATCTATTGAAAGACCCTCCCCAGACTCTCCAACATCTCCAGACCCTCCCTTTTCCAATTCGCCAAGTTCTGCTACCCGGGACAGGATTCCCCACTCTGTTGCAACTCCAAGGAATCACCGATCCACATCTCATTCTCGTAACTCTTTGTAACCTGTCATGTGTGCTATGTTTATGGTGACTGTTCATAGTTTTACTCATGTTTTTGACAGAATGTAGAGTGAAAGTTATTTGACAAAATGTATAAAGTGGATGGAAGTTTGACGAGTGTTTTATAAGGTTATTTTAGATATGTTATTATCTGCGTTTTAAGGCTACATATAGTTTTGATAATAAAAAGAAGTTAAATTTACAGTTATCGTGCATGACTGGCTGCAGTTACAATGCTGATGGCCTGCCATTGGTAACTGCAACAATGGCCATAGACTACAATGTAAAATTAAGGATGTGAGACTGTTGAGTCCTAGCTCTTCTTATGAGCTATATAGAAACTTAAGATTAGTGCCATAAAATAGTTAGAAAGAAGAGTCATGATACATAATACTTAGGCCATCCACACACATGTTGCAGTGAGAATATCATTTACACCTCACTGAAAAGTATTATAATATTTGGGTTGAAATTCAAGTACTGTACTGTACATGTTTAAGATACTGATACCAAATGATCTTACATGTAGCATATATGCTTTAAAAGCATAGTCTCAGTCCAAATTATGTTATTTTCTCAGTGGATTTAGTATCCAGAGCAGTACCTTGTAAGAAATATTGTCCTGTTGATTCACAAACAGGTTGCATCCTTGTGGTCTGTATTAGAAATGTATGCATTTGTTAAATATGAAATGGCACTGTTAATTGTTGCAAATGACATGAATTGATATTTGCATAGAACCATTAAGCAAATTTTTATTTTGGTTATTGAAAGTTGTTGCATAGGTGACATTGCAGAATCACCATATTGTAAAAGATATTTCCTGAGATAGAACAAAATAGTGTGGTCCCCCAGGTTTTTAGAAAAAAATTATTTAGCACCCATTCCTACTGTCAAATTCAGCCACCCCTGCAAAATTTGAAAACAAAATATAGTACACATATTTAAGGGAAATGCACATTAAGCAGTAAGTCTTGTAAATAGGTCTGAATTAAGATCCAGAATTTTTACATGAATTTTGATAGAGGATACATTTCTGTTATAAGGCATGCAAACGATATAAAATTTGTACTAATAGATAAATGATGAAAAAATTATAACAATTATGTCTCTACTCTTCGGTTTTCATCGTTGTATTTAGTAATTTTGATAAAATATAATATATTTTATCTATCTATCTATCTCAAAAAGCTGGGAATGAAAGATAAATATATTTATAAAGCTGTGCTTTATATATTAAGTGATATCGAGACATTTTTTAATAATTTAAAACTATGTAGCTCAATATATTGGGTTCATAGTGTGCCCTTTGGGTTATCCCTCAGTGAGGGTAGTTTGTTGTGTCTTAAAGACATTTAATGAATGTGCTTAATTTCTTGGGGGATGACATTGTTATGTTATGATCCCTGGATTTCACTCTCAGGTCTCACTGCCAACAGATAAAAAAAAAAAGAAATACAGAAGGGTTGAGTTAAGCAGCCATTCACAGATTCACAAATCTGAAAATGGGCCTCAGCATATCTGGAGTTTGGCTCTCCCTTGTGTGTATGTGTGTGTGTGTTTGTGTGTGTGTGTGACACCACATGTTCACATGCTATGACAGAAATCCTTTCTTACTCTGCACAGTACAAATAAACATTTAAAAATGTGCTAAATATTTAGGTACTAAAATACCTTTGGAAAACAAAAGTGACATTCCAATTCTATATTTTCATTATTCTAGATCCAATAGAGTATGCTTAGAACTTTCTCAATTTATTGTGCAGTGTCCTTTGGAAGTGCTGCAGCTAGACAGTACAACACCAGCAGGAAGAAAAAAGGATAGGGTACTTGTATTATTTTTGAAATGCAGTACATTAGAAGTTTTTGCCAGAAGTGTCAAAGTACTGTATTTCTTAAACATACATTGCTATTTTATTCTCATTTTGCATATATCAAAAATTGTCTTAAAAATCTATCATGTCACATTTTCCAGACTAAACCAACAGTCTGTGCAGCTTTTTTTTCCTTCTCTTGCCAGAAGTTAGGGCATTGTAATTTTAAGTTTGTCAGTTATTACCCAATGTACTTGTTTTAATAGTACTTTATCTTGACCCAGCATACTAAGAATTCAATCCTGCATAACCTGACGTGGCCCACTGGAAACTTATTTTGGGCATATTACTCGCGATAAAGTGTATAAAATTTATTTGACGTCCATTACCCTATAGTGACTGGAAGGCAGGGTGATACATTTAAAAGTTTTTAGCTGAAGTTAGAATTCTCGGGTACAGACTTGGTGTATGTAAGGTACAGTACATAAAATTTAGTGAATTTTGTTTGTTTTGTTTACTACTAATAGTTAACAGTGTTCTTTTACAAGTAAAATACAGTACGTATTTAAAAATTAATTAAATTTTTATTTTGCATATTCTATAGCTAAACATAGAAAATGTCATGAGCTTTTATCGCAGGTCATGAATTCCATTGTCCATGATACCTGTAATTTTGTGCCAAGTCTGTATACAAAGTTGTTCATAGTTTTCTGTAATAATCATCTTTAATAACCTAAATTTTTGAATCCCATCCAGAAGAATGGAATGTTTGCTTGAATTGCTAAGAAATGGTTGTTGATGTAAGAGAGTTAATACTGTAGGCATTTTTATTGCTATAAATAGTTCCAAAGTTTTATACACCCTTTTTCAAGCTGCCTTAACCAAAAATTAACATAGTATCTGCCTCTTGATATGGCATATCTCCAAGGATACTGTTGACTTTTAACGTTAAGGGGCTTTGAAAATGTGCTTATTTCGTCACGTAAAGTAGCGTGTGTAAATTTGTGGGTTTGTGAGGGAATAATGTTTAAAATTATTTATAATATTGGATAAGCTAAATCTGGTATAGGACATTCACAAATCTTCCATTGTGTACATGAGTTAGGTATTGAGCTGAAATATTTTCAGAGAGAAGTTACTATGTTTAGTGTATGGTCCCTTGGTTTTCGTGCATCTCCAAACTCGAACATTTATGTAAGTGTATTTTCGTAAGTGCTGTTGCAAGTGTATTTTTGGGGGTCTGAAATAGACTAACCTACGTGACATTATTTCTTAAAGAAGTAAATTAATTCGGTAATGGCACTTGAGCAGCATTCTGGAACAAATTTTCGGCGAAAACCGAGGGACCACTGTATAGTCCTTGTCTTTTAAGTTCATGGAATAAATATTTTTTTTTACTAACCCACTTTAATATACATTGTTTTTATTAAAATTACTTTTATACTGTATGCCTTTTATTATTTAGCAGTAAGTTTGCCACCTTATAAACTAGGTCAACCATGCATGATTGATTATATTCATGATTTTGCTTGCTACAATTTTGTTTGTAGCTAGTGTAAGTTTACAAGAGGTTATTGGGCCTGATCAATTAGGCAAGTGTCTGTGACTACTGATGCATTGATTGTAAATGTTTTTTTTTATTTTGATTTGCTTTAGTAGCTTCCTCTATCTGTAGAAATATTAGTGCTCCTTTCCTTTAAGCATTGGATTTAAAAGTATTTCTACTAGGATTATCTAAATTTTGTTGCTTGACTTGTATAGTTTTATGCATTAAATTGTTTAAAGATAGTTTTTTATTCTAAATAATTGCTTAGTGGCTGTCCCTTTGTACCACTGGGTCTCTTGCTGGCATATTTGTGCAAAATTAGCTTTTATTTCATAAAATTATCCTAATTTAGACAAGCTTTACAAGACCATTTAAAGTAAATTAGACAGATTTTGACTGAACCACATTTTTCTATCTTGTTTTCTCTCTCTTGGGAATACTTCCTGAGATATTAACTTGTTCAATGATTTATTTGCTGAATTGTATTTAATTACTGTACATACTTTTGCTGGTGTCTGCCATCAGTGATCATTTAAAAATAGTTAAAATAATGATCTTAAAGAGTATATGCATGTTCTTCTTTCTCCTTGCTGTACTATTTATATGATCTAGAGATCACCTTTTTTTTTTTTTTTTTTGCACAAGCATATAAAGAGCTGTTACAATCCCATATGCAGTAGACCCTTGAATAGAACACAATTAACCAGCACATTTTTGACATGACACAGTTGAGAAATTAGAGCACAAAGTTGCATAGCACACTGTAAAACTTGAACAGCATGGCATAAATTTAGGGAATTATATGGCACTCCTCAGGATCTTTCTCCTCAGCCTCATGACCAGCCTACTGGCATGGCCATTGTCTTCATGGGAAAGGTCTCATGTCACTCTTAACAACCTTTCATGCAGTCAGTTCTCCATGATAATTTCCCTCATACGTACTCAAGTCATATGTGTATGAATCATTTTCTTTATCTTTTTATCGGTCCATCTTGTCACTGGATAGTAACCATGGCATTCAAGAGGATTAAGAGCGATACTGGAGGTGCTAAGAAGAAAAATATGCAAGAAAGTGTGAGTACCTTAAAAAATTGAGATGTTAGATAAGTGGTGCATATGTAATGGAGATGGCATGAGCTTATAGACTTAAAGCAATGATTCATACAGTTAAAAGGAATATGGAGAAGGTAGAGCTTGGGCAATTAGTAATCCAGGCTGTGACTTGAAGATAATGTCACATAGGTTACAATAGCTAAATAAAACAGAAAAATTACTGAGTGGATTGAGCAGAAAACCAAGAAAGAAGCGCCACTTAATTTTCTCATGATCAAGGAGAAAGCCATGTATTACAAAACAGTGATGATGAAGAAGTCTGAAAAAGTGTGTTAAGGTCTGGCTGGTTCCTCTGTTATAAATTATACAATAAGCTGCATATTCAGTAGTGAAAGTGCATTTGTTGAACATGCTGCCTATGGGAAATTCCTTGCATACTAATTGGAGAAAATTCTTTTGAGGGTGGCTAAGAGCCACAGCAAGTGCTTAATGCTGATTAGATAGGTGTTTATTGGAAGATGATGCCATATATAAACTCTCATCACCCAGCAAGAGAAAAGTGAACCTGTTATTAAGGAAGACTTACTAGATTGGCTCTTGCTTTATCCTAAGGTTAATGTCAACCATGTATCCACTCAGACACAGGCCTCTACATTTCATTCCCTTTGGTTAGTGCACACTTTCTTAGCATGGCTGTACAAAGAACATACAGGTGTATACTGTGTAACACTTGCCAGGATGAGTGTAAACTGATCAAAATACACTGATGGTGTAAATCTTTCTTGTAGACAATGTATCCACACAGTAAGTCTGTGGAACAACCTGCTGTGTCTGGATAATTGTACAATTCCTAGTGCAATGCCAGGCAGTTAGATACTAGACTTACCTGAATGTACCAAGGTGTACAATGGTCACATGCCTACTCTACTTTAGACTATAGTTATGTTCAGTCCTTTTAAGTCTCTACAAGAATAGATTAACACCATACTTTGGGTTAAGCTCTATATGCAGTCCACAATCTTGTGGGCACAAAAGTCCTGTAATTAGTAATCCATGGGGATTATTGTTCATGTCTGATAACAAGAGAATGCCTATTCCTTTCCTGCCTGTAGCTACATTGTGACTGACCCTAAATAGGCCTCTCTGCTGCTGAGAAAATGCATGTTACTTACCTTGGAATACATTAATGCTACATCCATTGTCATCAACTTAATTTGACTAAATCTACAACCTTAGCTAGGAGCTAAAATTAATAGCAGCTTACAATTAATGCTTGTAAGTAAAAGATTTTGTAACATGGCCCAGCATGAAGAAACAGAGGGTTGGCCACCCTCTCCTCCTCCCACCCCTTTTTTCCTTTGTAATGGTAACTGGCCTTCCATTGCCCTCTTGAAATGGGAATTACATGAATTTTCCACACTTGGATTCAAGGCAGCAAAAGATCATTTTGGCTTTCTTCTGTGCGGTATTGCATCACATTGTTTTAAGTGTAACCGTAAACCCGTTTATTGCTCTCTGTGCTTTAAGAGGTAGACAAAGTATTTTGCCCATTATTTGGAGGTCTAACCAGTCAGCATGGATGAATGAGGCCTTTCTTGACTGATTCAAGCATCATTTTATTCCTAAAGTCACAGTTTACCTGCACAGCAAGAATGTTGCATTCAGGATTCTTCTTTGTTTTCATAATTCCCATACTCATCCTCAACTCTTAAAGGATGTATACCTACATGTGAAAGTTATTTTTAATATAATTTGGGATTTTGTTATTCTTGAGTGGCTATTCTTTCAAAAAATTCATAAGTTCTCACACACAAGCCATAAATGCAACAAAAATGATGAAGAAACACTAAGGTTTATATTCAAGACTGACAGTATGATCAGACTGAAAGCATGAACAGATCCCAGACTCTTACCAGGCACTGGCAACCTACTGAATAATCTAGGAGCTACATTAAAGAAAAGTCTTTGTTTTGCAAATGATTTCTCCCCAACATCAAAGGGCTGTAAGAGGCAGCATATCAGCAAGATACTTGAGTTCATTAACCTGTAAACGGTCCAAACTTATATATACGTTTACTACCCCAGTGCCCCGAATATTTTGATTTTTTTTTTTTTTTATATAGAAATAAAGAGCACATTTTTCTAAGTGTTATAGCATAAAATATTTTTTTTTTAGGCTCGGTACTTACCGATATATGAGGCCGAGAAGTTAGCACTGAATGCTCACGTTACGGCAACATGAGTCCTGCCGCTTGCAGAAGTGTTGCCGATATACCTTTTTTTCTCGTTTTTATATTATTTTATATAATTTTTATGTTCTGATAATTACAATTTATAGTAGTTCTTTGTTCTAAGACTAATATTAGGTACTGAAATTGTACTCAAATTGTCACAAATACACTGACAGGTGGACATTTACACCTGCCTTGGTCATTTACTATTGTCTAGGAATATAAACAAAGTATTTATAGGTCCCAGCAATGTTTTGGATACGTGGGAGTATATAATAATAATAATAATATTATTAGGAATAATAATAAGAATAATGAAAATAATAATAAGAATAATGAAAATAATAATAAGAATAATAAGTTCCCTTGAAGCATGATGTAAGACAAGTCAGTCCACTGCTGACAGTGATAAGATAATTGGTGACATTTGATGAGCCTATGCAGGGTGCAGTGATAAGATGAGATAAGGGGTGACATTTGATGAGCATCACCCTCTGTTTTCACTGTTACACAACCATATCTGTCTGCCAAGCTCTGTCTATTTGTCTGTCTGTCAAGCTCTCTGTCTGTCTGTCAAGCTCTCTGTCTGTCTGTCAAGCTCTCTGTCTGTCTGTCAAGCTCTCTGTCTGTCTGTCAAGCTCTCTGTCTGTCTGTCAAGCTCTTTGTCTCTCAAGCTCTGTCTCTCAAGCTCTTTTTCTGTCAAGCTCTCTGTCTATCTGCTTGTCTGTCAAGCTCTCTATCTGTCAGTCTAGCAACTAGCTCTCCCGTCTCAGAGAGATCTACTCCTGAACCAACACGTCTGGTTCCTGAGCAAGTGTAAATACGTATTTGCCAGTCATGTTTACACATTATATCTACAAGCACTTTGTCTGGATTTTTTGGGTTATCCTAGGAAATTTATACTACATATGTATAATTGTATTTGTGTACCTGTGAGACAGAGATAGACAGAGTCAGATAGAGATAGACAGAGACATATAGACAGGCATAGGTTGTAAGACATTCTAAAAGGATGTTGCACAAATGTTTCACATGGGTTATTATCAAGGTTTTATATTTCCTCGACCACTTATGGCCATATCCACCTCAGAGCCACTAAACTCGGGGTCAACATCACTTTCCACTTAAAATGGGAGAGTTAATACTACATGACATCAGTGAATCCCATGTGTTTGCCGCGCTGTTTGCTCTAGCTGACGCTCAATTGAACTGGTGCTCCCACAACGTACTAAGTGGTCCCAGATTTTTTTAATACAGCACACACCAAGGGCTAAGACCCATTCTATGCTGACCAGGCATCTCAGGCCAATCGTGCCAAATTTGGAGGCAGGAAAAATAAAACATAAATATACGTTTGGGGCAGTAGCGGTATTAACATATATACGTTTGGACCGTTTACGGGTTAAACTTAACTTTAAATGTTAATAAACAGTTAAACCGCTAAGGAGTCTGTCATGTATCAATGACATACTAGTGTACACAATTCACTGTACCCTCAAATTTAAAATGAGCTGCAAATTTAGGCCTGAATATGAAAGAATGAGTGTGCACTCATGTGTGCTATATACAAAAATTTGTCCGATGCAGAACATGACGAGAACAGCTAAACTTTACCTTATGTTTGAGTTAAAATTGCAACTTTGGGGCATTTTGGTTTTATTGGCTGTTTCTTGGTGCCAATAGAAATGTATGAAAACACTAGTGAAATAGGCAAGTTTAGTTTGGTTTAGGACCAGAAATGGCCTGAAAGTGATATCAAATTAGGAAGAAATGGTCAATTTTGGGTAATTTTCTTTGAGGAGGGAGGGTCCTCATACCAACTGTTGTTTTATGGGTTTTCTTCTTGGTCATCTTTAATTATTGGGATGGCCTAAATGACGGCCAAAGCATTCTTGGTTTGTTTGCTGAGAAATAGGGATAAACTTTGATTTTTAATGTTTAACAATAGATTCAAACTGGAAAACAAAGGGCATAGATGAGGGAATACATAACAACATGAGCAAATTTGCTGATGATACTAAAATAGGCCATCAGATTAATTCTGATGAGGACACAAGAGCACTACAGGAAGATCTGGATAGGTTGATGCAGTGGTTGGTGAAGTGGCAATTGTAAGGTTCTGAGCCTGGGAAAAGAGAATAACCATGGCATTTATAAACTGAATAATGTAGATCTCGATCATTCCAAATGCGAAAAACATGAGTTCTGTTTAGCAGTAATCTAAAGCCAAAACAGTGCATAAGTATGCACAATATACCTAATAGAACTCTTGGCTTCATATCAAGAAGTGTAATTAATAGGAGCCCTCAGGTTATACTTCAGGCCTGTCTACCATGAGCCAGTAGGCCTGCTGTAGTACTCCTTTCTTATGTTCTTATGAGAGACCTGGGGATGTGATCAGTGAAAAGAGGGAAGGTTGTTTTAGTGGCTAGCGTGCCTACAGCTTTTGTTTTAGACCATGCCAGTGAGGGGTTCTTGATCCAAGGAACTAGACTTATTCTCCCTTCCTTGGATAGAACCTTAATACAGTGGACCCTCGGTATTCGTTCACCTCCAAACTCGAACAATTATGTAAGTGTATTTTTGTAAGTGCTTTTGTAAGTGTATTTTTGGGGTCTGAAATGACTAATCTAATTTACATTTGTCCTTATGGGAACAAATTCGTTCGGTAACGGCACTCAAACTGCATTCTGGAAAGAATTTTCAACGAAAACCGAGGGTCCGCTATGGTTTTAGAGCTTACCCCTGATTAAAATCAAAATAAATGTTTTGGAACTTGTTGAAAATTGTGAAAAAATGGCCAAATTACCGACTTCCGGGCACTATAAATTAGTTTTGGCAGTTGAATGAGCAGCTTGTGATCAATGGATAGTACAAAAGGTATGCTAGCAAAATAGGAATTGGGTGGGTTTGAGCATTACAATTGGCATAAAATAGGCCTCAAATTCAGCATCTTAAATTGTTCCCCTACCTCTAAGTTCGCCAAAGCGGTAGAGCACTGGGCCTGTCAGTCAGAGGGTCACGGTTTGAGCCTCCCATCCATCTTTCTGTTTATTCATTGACAGTCATTTATTACGACTTAAAATGAGTTCATAGACTATATGGCTTTGAGGGAGGTGAGAATAGATTTACTGGTAAAGCTCTTGGGCTGTGGGGAGGAGCTCAGTTGGTTTACAGTTGGTGCCTCTGACGGAAGCATGCACAGAAGTATTGTTTCCGAATCTTCCCTATTAGAAGTCGCTGTAGCCGAAGTGGTAGAGCTCTGGGCCTGTCAATATGGGGCCATGGTTCGAGCCTCCCATCCATCTTTCTGTTTATTCGTTAACAATCATTATTATGACAATCTGAGTTCATGTATATATATATTTATTTATTTTGTTTATTTATTTTCTTCCGTTTAGAATACAACAGGACCCCCGTATCCACAGGTCTGGTTTCCACAGTTTACTGTGGTGCGAAAATAACCCTTAATTTTGCTTAATAATGGTCACTAAAGCACAAAAGCAGTGATGGTGGCAGTTCTTCAAAGACTAAGAGAAGCTGTGAAGTGCTTCCTATCAGTAAAAAACGTGATAATTCTTGACTTATTGTACATACTAATTTAACAATTAAACTTTATCATATACAGTGGACCCTCGCTATTCGAACACTCCAAAACTCACCCTCATTCCAGAATGCTGTTCAAGTGCTGTTACCAAACGAATTTATTCCCATAAGGAATGATGTAAATTAGACTAGTCCATTTCAGACCCCCAGAAATACATTTATAAAAGCACTTAAAAAAATAAACTTGCATAAAAGGGTGAGTTTTGGAGTGTTCAAATAGCGAGGGTCCACTGTATAGGGCTCGCTACTATCCACGGTTTTGGGTATCCGCGGTACATCTTCGAACGTATCCCTTGCCAATATGGGGAGACTACTGTACGTCATTTTCACATTTTGAGAAAATATTCCACAGTAGCCATGTAGTAAGCAGTTTCATATATTCCTCACTAAGTATTACTTCCCATTCCCCCTTTCCCTTCCCAACAGTTTTATTTACATCCTCCTGCCACCTTTGTCTTAACTCACATTTTGCCTTAAAAAAAAGAACCTCACCTCAGTGTGTTGTAACTTCCTTTACCATAGTTTAATGTTGTACGTACTTTAAATTATAATGTGTTCTGTAACCGTAGTGTATTTTTCTTACATTGTCATCTTATCAGTTATTAAAATCTAAATTGAAAATTAAAATTTGAATTATTTATTTCTAAAGAGTCTTACAAATGCTGTAGTTATTTTTTTTTTTATTAACACATCGGCTGATTTCCACCAAGGCAGGGTGGCCCGAAAAAGAAAAACTTTCATCATCATTCACTCCATCACTGTCTTGCCAGAGGGGTGCTTTCACTAGTTATAAAACTGCAACATTAACACCCCTCCTTCAGAGTGCAGACACTGTACTTCCCATCTCCAGGACTCAAATCTGGCCTTCTGGTTTCCCTGAATCCCTTCATACATGTTACCTTGCTCACACTCCAACAGCACGTCAAGTATTAAAAACCACTTGTCTCCATTCACTCCTATCTAACACGCTCACGCACGTTTGCTGGAAGTCCAAGCCCCTCGCTCACAAAACCTCCTTCAACCCCTCCCTCCAACCTTTCCTAGGCCGACCCCTACCCCGCCTTCCCTTCACTACAGATTTATACACTCTCGAAGTCATTCTGTCTCGTTCCATTCTCTCTATATGTCCGAACCACCTCAACAACCCCTCCTCAGCCCTCTGCATAATAGTTATATTTACGTACATTAAAAAATAACTACATATTGAGTTTTATTTTTTTTTTATTAACACATCGGCCGATTCCCACCAAGGCAGGGTGGCCTGAAAAAGAAAAACTTTCATCATCATTCACTCCATCACTGTCTTGCCAGAGGGGTGCTTTACACTACAGTTATAAAACTGCAACATTAACATCCCTCCTTCAGAGTGCAGACACTGTAGTTCCCATCTCCAGGACTCAAGTCCAGCCTGCCGGTTTCCCTGAATCCCTTCATAAATGTTACTTTGCTCACACTCCAACAGCACGTCAAGTATTAAAAACCATTTGTCTCCATTCACTCCTATCAAATACGCTCACACGTGCTTGCTGGAAGTCCAATCCCCTCGCACACAAAACCTCCTTTACCCCCTCCCTCCAACCTTTCCTAGGCCGACCCCTACCCGCCTTCCCTCCACTACAGATTTATACACTCTTGAAGTCATTCTGTCTCGTTCCATTCTCTCTACATGTCCGAACCACCTCAACAACCCCTCCTCAGCTCTCTGGATAATAGTTTTGGTAATCCCGCACCTCCTCCTAATTTCCAAACTCAGAATTCTCTGCATTATATTCACACCACACATTGACCTCAGACATGACATCTCCACTGCCTCCAGCCTTCTCCTCATTGCAACATTAATCACCCATGCTTCACACCCATATAAGAGTGTTGGTATAACTATACTCTCATACATTCCCCTCTTTACTTCCATGGACAAGGTTCTTTGTCTCCACAGACTCCGAAGTGCTCCACTCACCCTTTTTTCCTCATCAATTCTATGATTCACCTCATCCTTCATAGACCCATCTGCTGACATGTCCACTCCCAAATATCTGAATACATTCACCTCCTCCATACTCTCTCCCTCCAATCTGATATCCAATCTTTCGTCACCTAATCTTTTGTTATCCTCATCACCTTATTCTTTCCTATATTCACTTTCAATTTTCTTCTTTTACACACCCTACCAAATTCATCCACCAACCTCTGCGACTTCTCTTCAGAATCTCCCAAAACCACAGTGTCATCAGCAAAAAGCAACTGTGACAACTCCCACTTTGTATTTGATTCTTTATCTTTTAACCCCACACCTCTTGCCAAGACCCTAGCATTCACTTCTCTTACAACCCCATCTATAAATATATTGAACAACCACGGTGACATCACACATCCTTGTCTAAGGCCCACTTTTACTGGGAAATAGTCCCCCTCCCTCCTACACACTCTAACCTGAGCCTCACTATCCTCATAAAAACTCTTCACTGCTTTCAGTAACCTACCTCCTATTCCATACACCTGCAACATCTGCCACATTGCCCCCCTATCCACCCTATCATACGCCTTTTCCAAATCCATAAAGGCCACAAAAACCTCTTTACCCTTATCCAAATACTGTTCACCTAAATGTTTCACTGTAAAGACTTGGTCTACACACACCCCTACCTTTCCTAAAGCCCCCTTGTTCATCTGCTATCCTGCTTTCTGTCTTACTCTTAATTCTTTCAATAATAACTCTACCATACACTTTACCAGGTACACTCAACAGACTTATTCCCCTATAATTTTTGCACTCTCTTTTGTCTCTCTTTTGAGTTTTATCATATTATAATACTGATATACTACGTAATTAGATTCAGTATAAGGCTCTTAGTGCAATGGACAGGTTGCAAGTGAAGAATTGATCATTTACAAATAAATTACATTAGTTCAATGACCTGCATATTATGAAGTGGTTGAATTGGGCTATTGAAATCTAAGCATGGAAATTTAGACAGACAAATAATGAATACAGTGGTACCTCTACTTACAAGCTTAATTCATTCCAGACGGCTATTCAGGTGTCGATACCGAAGGAATTTTTTCTCATAAGAAATAATGAAAATTAGATTAATCCATTTCAGACCCCCAAAAATGCACTTACAAAAGCACCTACAAAAATACACTTACATAATTGTTCGAGTTGGGAGCTGCTCGTAAGTAGAGGTATCACTGTACAACATTAATGTGAGATTTAATAGGTCTTTTTTAACAATAGTAAATATGTTGGCAGATGGAGAACTGGTATTTTAAGGCAGTTCCAAATTTTTGGGCCTTTTATCTGCATAGTGTTTTTGAATAGGTTGAGCTATACATGTGGAATCTCAAAGAGATACAGTGGACCCCCGGTTTTCGTGATTTTTTTCGTTCCAGAATGCTGTTAAAGTGCCATTACCAAACGAATTTATTACCATAAGGAATAATGTAAAGTAGACTAGTCCTTTTAGACCCCCAAAAATACACTTACAAAAGCATTTACAAAAATACACTTACATAAAAGGGCGAGTTTGGAGCATCACGAACACCGGGGGTCCACTGTACTTGTTTTTTATGGCATCTATGTGTTTCGTTGCAGCTCTCCAGGTGTAATTTAAGCTCTGCATCAGTGTTAGTACTGAGTGTCCTGCAGAAATAGCCTACACAGTGGAAAGTGTGAATATCGTGTAGATTAAGTAAATTTAAACTTTTGAATAATTGGGGTGTGTATTGCCTGGAGCCTGAATAAGTAATAATTCTGAGAGCTGATATTTGCTGTGTAACAACAGGTTCAAGGTGATTAGCTGTTGATCCCCATGCACAGATACCAATGGGTGAAGTATGAATAAATTAAAGAGTGGTACATGGTGAGCAGGAATGTTTGGTGAACATAATAGTGCATTTTTGAGAGTGTTTATTGTTTTGAAAATTTTGTTAGAAATGTTCTGGATATGAGTGCTGAATTTTAGTTTGCAGTCTAGGTGTATTCCCAAGAATTTACCCTTGTTCTGCCTGTCAATTTCTGTATTGTTTATCTTTATCTTACAAAAGAACATCCTTTGCTTTGTTCCCAAAATATTATATAGAAGGTCTTGTCAATATGGAGTGCAAGTTCATTAGTTGTAACCCAAGTAGATATTTTAGTGAAGACAGCATTGACTATTGTTGAATGCAGCCAGATCAGGATTTGGAATGACAAAAGTTGTGTCATTGGCAAACAGAAATGGTTTAAGTTTCTGTGAAGCATTTGGAAGGTCATTGATGTAGATTAGAAATAGCAGAAAGCCTAGGACACTACCTTGAGGAACCCCTATGTTGATCAATCAGGTTGCTGAAGAACAATTATTAAGCCTTTACCGGGCACGTTTTACAAAATGCACAAATCCAAATGTCTTTACTTTGGGTCAATAGAGTATCTCAATGTAAATGAAATGAGCCTATATAAATAGTGGGAAAATACGAGGTAAATAAATTTATTCAACTGCCCAATAAGGGTATACGACATTGCAGATAGTGCAAAGACCCAAATGTTAATTAATTGCCAAATATGTATATTTTTAATTTATTATGTAAACAGACATTACAAAAATAATACATGGAATGTGTTTCCAACCATCATAAAGCTGTACAAAAATAAAAGCAAGAACAAAACATCAACATTTAAACATTGCAAAGAGTTTCATTGGGTTATAACTTGTAATACCCATTTTCATGTATTGCCTGTGAAGAAAGTCATTATAAAAAACTATTACTTAGAATGAAAGTTGATGAAGCCATTTTTACCCTTGTTTATGTATAGATTTATCATGCATGTGAGACAGGCATAAGAGGATGTGACTGGATGTTTCTTTGTGCTACAAAGCTTGCATGAAACTGTCTTGGCACTCACTGGCCAGTGATGTAGCATTGCATCATACTTCATTCTGTCATCTGGCCTTATTTCATGTTGGTACTATGTTGGAGTAGGCAGTTGCAAGCTTGACAAATTATTATCATCACTATCCACATTGGAATCACTGGAAGTACTTGATGAAGGTTTTGGAGTTGGTCTTATGCTGCATTTAAGCTTTTGTCTTATGAATCTTGCACTGACAGAGATATCAAGCCTGAAAATCTTCAGTGGCATGCATTTAGTCTTTAATGCTTGACAATCACTTCTGTAAAGAAACCGTGCATTTACAACAGCAAGATCAAAAACATAGGCAAACAGGCACAAGTATCAATGTTTAGATTTCATTGGTGTTTTGTACATATGCACCAACATGTTACTTTTGTCAATACCTCACATGTGTGCATTATAGTTCTTGATTATTGCAGGGCAGCTGAAGTGATCTCTTTTCTTGGTTTCCTTGTTATAATTTTCAGTAAGTGTCACAGGTTGAACCCCCATATCATTTGTCACTAAAGTGCCACCTATTTTATCCTTCCACCTGATAACAAGGATGCCATCATTGCTCTTGTAATCACTAGTACCCTTGGGCACTATTTTCTTTTCCATTTAATTGACAGGCATAAGTTCTAACTTTTTTTTTTTTTTTTTCAACAAGTCGGCCGTCTCCCACCGAGGCAGGGTGACCCAAAAAGAAAGAAAATCCCCAAAAAGAAAATACTTTCATCATCATTCAACACTTTCACCACACTCATACATAATCACTGTCTTTGCAGAGGAGCTCAGATACGACAGCTGAGAAAAGTCCCTCCCAGCTGTCACTATCTCAGACCCCTCCTTTAAAGTGCAGGCATTGTACTTCCCATTTCCAGGACTCAAGTCCAATTAAATCAATTAACTGGTTTCCCTGAATCCCTTCACAAAATGTTACTCAAAGTAATTACACCCACCAAGACAGCCTCGACCGTACACCAGCTAGACGAGACCAAGCTGCCACACAGCTCGGCCACCGAGGAGAGTTCTAACTTACCACATCTATTTTCACATCCTGTTCCAGTGGCTTAACTAAAGAATCTTTATTAAAGAAAGACTTGAAAAGAAATTATTAGCATGCAATGTTAGTGTCTTGTCTTGTCCAGAGTTGTTGCAAGTGCCAGCACAATCTTGGCACTTACTGGTAGCTTATTTTCTTCATTTGGAAGCTTTACATGATGACTGTTAAACGTTGTAGCTCCTTGATACATAAGTATATCAAGTATCAATCTATCTTCACTTGCATGACAAAAAAGTTTGAAGCCCCACTTATGTGTTTTTTTTTTTATATATATTGCCTTAGGTTTCCAACTGTTTTACCTTTGAAGGCAACCATAACTACATCAATAGACTGCTTGGATGTTGCTGGAAGCTTCAAACAAGCAGCAGTTGGTGCACTGTAAAGAGGCCTTACTTTATGGTACCTCTCTCTATCCTTTATGCTATTATCATTGAAATAAATTGTACATCTAAGCAACCTAAACCTTTTGGACAGCATAACCTCTGTAACCATAGGTACCCTAGTGTCACTTGCCCAATTGTCATCAAAGGATGGATATTGACCTATACCCATGAACAAAAGAATACCTATGAACTTCATGATTTCATCATAATCAATCTATTTGTTTTTGTTTCTCATACAAATTTGTTTGAAAAGCAATGTCATCTATCATCTCTGGAGAAACAAACTTTATAAAATAATCAAATGGAGACACAATTTCATTACTACATTCATGTTGGTATGTAGGCAAGGGTCATTATGGATGTCTCTTTGATCCCAGGTTGTCTGGAGTTTGAGAACAAGTTTATCATGGAGGTCTTCATCAGGATATTCCTCTATTCTGATTTTCTTTTTCTTGCCTACTCTTGCCTTTTTGGCTGGACTAGCTTCTTCCTCATCATCACTTGAATCAAGTGCATGATCTGGCAAGTATTCATCACCACTGTCAATGAAATCTTGGTCATCAGGCTCTGGTTCAGACTCGCTATCATCAGAAACGGACATATTTCAACATCTTCTGGGAGGTAGCACAGTAAAAACACTCGTGAGGGACCTGTAAAGACAATAAAAACAACTTGAACACACCCAAACAACTACTGAATGTATATCTGCAGCATAAAAAAAATATAAATATATATTTATTGCACGGGGAAAGTTTGTACAGTCAACCCCTGGTGTTCGTTAGCGTCGGAGTTCGTTAAAATCGGTGTTCGTTAAGTTTTTTCACGAAAATTTTGGCTCGGTGTTCACTAATCCGCTCGGAGTTCATGATTCGTCCCGGATGCGTACGTGTGGCCTGAGCGGGCCCGGGCACTCCATTCAGCATCAGTGTGCTATTGTTTACCAGCGAGTGACCACCACCCACGCATTCATACCATACATTTTGTCATTATTCCAGTGTTTTTAGTGCTTGCAACTGCTAAATAAGCCACCATGGGCCCCAAGAAAGCTCCTAGTGCCAGCCCTGTGGTAAAGAGTGTAGCATTCATGCAGGGAGTGTAGCATTCATGCAGGGAGTGTAGCAGGCATGCAGGGAGTGTAGCAAGCATGCAGGGAGTGTAGCAGGCATGCAGGGAGTGTAGCAGGCATGCAGGGAGTGTAGCAGGCATGCAGGGAGTGTAGCAGGCATGCAGGAGAGTGTAGCAGGCATGCAGGGAGTGTAGCAGGCATGCAGGGAGTGTAGCAGGCATGCAGGGAGTGTAGCAGGCATGCAGGGAGTGTAGCAGGCATGCAGGGAGTGTAGCAGGCATGCAGGGAGTGTAGCAGGCATGCAGGGAGTGTAGCAGGCATGCAGGGAGTGTAGCAGGCATGCAGGGAGTGTAGCAGGCATGCAGGGAGTGTAGCAGGCATGTAGGGAGTGTAGCAGGAAGGCAAGGAAATGTTACCTGATGTCTTTATAGAAGGGGATTTCCTTTCCAAACAATGAAAAAACTTCCATCCTCTCCCCTCCTCCCATCTTCCACACATCAACAACTCTTCAATAAATGTAAGTGACATGTTATTGTACTACTATTATTTCTTTATTTCTCATTGTTTTGTGTGTAATTTAATGTCTATATGTTGTAAAAAAGTATTTTATTTTAATACTTTTGGGTGTCTGGATTATTATTATTATAATCAAAAGAAGCGCTAAACCACAAGGGTTATACAGCGCGGCTGGGTGTCTGGAATGGATTAATTTTATTTCCATTATTTCTTATGGGGAAAATAGATTCGGAGTTCGTTATATTCGGTGTTCATTAAGCCCTCTGGAAGGGATTAATCACGAGAACCGGGGGCTCACTGTATATCTTTTTCGATGCTGTTTATTCATTTGCATGGTGCAGTCACTAAGTATCACACACACATTATTTATTTACCTAAACATGCCTAAACCTTCATGTTTGCACTAGAAATAAAATCAATTACTCACTGACATTGTGAAGTGGTGATATCTGAGAATACAGCCTCTCCTCACTTAATGACAGAGTTCTGTTCCTAAGATCACGTTGGTAAACGAATTCATCACTAAGTGAGGAGCATACTATAATGGTAGTGGGTTTGTGTCAATCATCTTTGATATTGTTTTAATGTCACTTTTGCATCATTTATAACATTTCTGGTATATTTTTAAATGTTTATACATTAGTGTACCGTATATTGTATTAAACAGAATAGAGAAAATCAGCTCTAATATACGTGTACATTATTTAGGTAAGCATATTGGTCAGAGAGCCCATCGTAAGTATGAGTCGTCGGTAAATAAGTACATATGTCACTAAGTGAGGAGAGGCTGTATATGAGGATATCTCCAGCAGAAAAACAGGTTTGCTCACAGATAAGCTCATGGTGTTTACACTTTTGTCTCCCAACTAATGGGAAGTGAGTGGATGCCACTCTCGTTTACCTGGAGCAACTCGTAGAAGCCCTGTAACTGGTCAGAAATAAAAAATGGGAACCCAGCGATGTGGGGCAGGTAGGATGAATGCACAATGCAACACATGTTTAGTTTAATAAATCTCTATACCTGGCCAGTTAATGGGTTTACATGTTGGTGTCTGTCACTCGGGTAAGATTTCTTCTATGAGAGAACATGTCCTCTTATTCCATAATGTTCTAATTTCAGTAGTAGAATGTTGTGGTCTGCTGTATCAAAAACATTTTTTGAGGTCGATAAAGATGCCCATTGAATATTCATTATTTTCAAGAGAGGAGTAAAGCTGGGCATTTTTATTATTGCATCATTGGTACTTGGTCCCAGCCTGAAGCCAAATTGACATGGGTTAAGGACATTGTGCTTGGTTATGGAGTTATATATATTGGCATGTAATTATTTACTTATGTTGGGTCACCACTTTTGCAGATTGGCATAACTTTTGTTAGTTTAACTATGTTTGGGAAAGTATTGGTTTTAATTGATTTGTTGAACAGAGCTGTAAGAATTGGAGATAAAACATGTGAAACTTTCTTGTATGTATATTAGTGTTGGTACATGTGCTTTGCTTCTGGCTTTATTTTTCAGTGACATAATTATAGAGGTAACCTCATTTAGCATAAAGTGGACCCCCGGTTTTCGTGATGCTCCAAACTCGCCCTTTTATGTAAGTGTATTTTTGTAAATGCTTTTGTAAGTGTATTTTTGGGGGTCTAAAAGAACTAGTCTACTTTACATTATTCCTTATGGGAATAAATTCATTTGGTAATGGCACTTGAACAGCATTCTGGAACGAAAAAATCACGAAAACCGGGGTAGATTTGTTCTTATAATTGAAAAAAAGTCATTTAATTTGTTTGCTGCCTCTGAGTCTAGGAAGGGAGGTTCATTAGGCCTCATAATCATTGTTTTTAGATTTCAGTCCTCACCATTCATTAATCGCGGAAATAAAATATTACATTGAGGCAATAAAAAAAATTGAAGTATGAACAAAAGGCTGTTGATCCATGGAATTTGAGCTACCCTAGTTTTGTATCAAAGCTACTTCAAATTCTTCAAGTGCTATACGTATATCCTCTATGGGTTTAGTACTTCTTTGTGAATATGTAATAATAATTTAGATTGTTTTAGTATTTTTTAACACACTGGGCGTCTCTCACAAAGGTGGGTGACTCAAAAAGGAATATTCACCATCATTCACTCAATAACTGTCTATCAAGAAGTGCAAAAACATCATAAATTTCAAATCACCATCTGAACTGCAACATCCCCACCCCTCCTTCAGAGTGTAAGCACAGTACTTCCCATCTCCAAGTCTCAAATTCAGCTAACCAGTTTCACTGAGTTTCTTCATAAATGTTGCCTTGCTCATTCACACTTAAAACTGCTGTTCCATTTTGACTTAGCATTCTTCACAAATAACTTCCTTCCTCTTTCTACATGTTTCACTTCTATCCATTGTTTGTTTTAGAATTCCTATCATCAGCTTTTTTTTTTTTTTGATAAACTTTTATTTATTTAGTACGTATTTTTCAGAACTTTTCTTTCCCTGTACGTATAAGTTGTATCATGTACTTGTAGAAATAAAGATTATTATTATTACTAATATTTAGCTTAAATGTCTGTCACACTGGCTTGTATTCTGCTTGGTAGTATTTTTGTGCATTCTTCTGATGAAAGTAGAATACATGTACAAACTCGAACAATTATGTAAGTGTATTTTTGTAAGTGCTTGTGTAAGTGTATTTTTGGGGGTCTAAAAGGACTAATCTAATTTACATTATTTCTTATGGGAACAAATTTGTGCAGTAACGGCACTCGAACAGGATTCTGGAACGAATTATGGCCGTTAACCGGGGGTCCACTGTATCTGGAATAAATATAAGATGGTCAGATATAGAAATTAATTTGATACGTATTACTGAAAAAGAATAATGTATTTTTAGTGACATTATTAACCAATGCATTATGTATAGATGGAGACTAACTGCTAATGGATGAGAATAATTTCTGTGATGAATATGTGGTAGTAATGTATTCACATCATTTTAGGCTGTGCTATAGATGCAAAGTTCATGAACGAGAGCATAACTAAAAATTCGGTAAACTATGAGCTAATTCCTCATTGTGAAGAATGGTTAAAAACTAAGAAATAAGTAATTAAATGCTAGAGTTTATTAATATAATGTTGACTTTTCCCATCATACAGAAAAGTTGGTCAATAGAAGAATTCCTCATGAACATGGTACTTTTTAGTAGTTGACTTCGCTAGTCAGAGACTGTGTGACGTCGGGAAGCAGCCCTGGAACCTGGAAACCACCACAAGGTAAACGTAATTGATTCTCACCTACATAATACCTCATAGCAATCTATTGTAAAGTATTTCTATAATCGTTTGATCCATTTATAAAATATGGTTCCTCTTCAGGGATAGAACCTATGTAAAAATTTTCCAGATATTTCATCTGACCCCCTTTGGGGGTCGACAGGCCTTCTCGGAAACATGTTCTCAGGGTCGAAAATGTTTTGGAAAAAAATAATAATAATTTTTTCTTATGAAATGATAGAGAATCTTTTTCCGATCACAACGACACCAAAAGTATGAAATTTGAATGAAAACTTACGGAATTATGCTCTCGCGAAGTTATCGGTCTCGAAGATGTTTATGCATCGGCGATTTCGCCCATTTTGAGCCCTATTTTTGGCCAATTCTAAAATCATAGCTATTTCGCTAGAACTCCATTTCTTCTATCGATTGAGTAGAAAAAACCGCCTATTTACCAATTTCAATTACCCAAAATAGTGGTCAGAAAATGGCAATGTGGCCAATTTCACACAAATTTCAAACGATGTCAATTTCAAAATAGGGTCCAGAATAAACAAGGCAGACATTCCTGGCACTAAAATAATATCTTCTCTGGTCATTAGTCACGTCTCCAGGCCCCTCTTACATTACTTTTGCTTTCCATTTTGAATTTTTATTCTCACAAAAAATAGAAGATTTACTGTTATGTATACAACTGCATCATTGTAAAAATGGTATAAATAATATCAGCGCACTTGTGCAAGAATATTAGACTCGCCAGTTGATGTGTATTGGACGCATAGTGTGATTTGTTTACTTTTGAACATCATCAAAAATCAAACATTTTCGCTACTTTGAGCTCAATTTCAAGGTACTTGTCATTGTCAAACCAATCAAAATCATCTCTATTTCTGTAATATATCTTCCATTCTATCAAATGAGACCAAGAAAATGAGAATACAGTGGTCCCCCAAGCTTCGTAAAAACTTCACTCCAGAAGCCTGCTCAAGCATCATTACTGAACGAATTTACTTCCTTTAGGAAAAATGTCACATAGGTTAGTCTATTTCAGACCCCCAAAAATACACTTCCACAAGCACTTACAATATTATACTTACATAATTGTACGATTTCCGGGGTGTACGAAACTCGGGGGACCACTGTACATCAATAAATACCATACGAAAATAGACTGCAAAGTCGCTGTTTTAAACTAAAAAAACGGTCAGAGTTTTTTTTTCTCATGCAGTGTGTGCTGCAGGATTTTTTTTATACTGTGCACACTGACCACACAGACCCATTCTTTCATATGTAGGCCTACCAGCCGTTTCCAGCTTAATTTGAGGCCGCTAGAATTTATGCGTACTAGTACGGCACCGACCCCTGCTCGTAAAACGTACTAGTATGGCACCGACCCCCAAAGGGTTAAAAGACAAAACAGAAGTCTAAGAGATTCACAAAGTAGTTTAGATATCAAATAAGTAAAGTTCTCTTGCTTGCTGTGAAAGTGAAAAATATAAAAAAAAAAAAAGGGTGTTACCAAAGTAAATACAGTGGACCCCTGAGTAATGTAAAAACTTCATTCCAGAAGCCTGCTCAAGTGCCATTACCGAACGAATTTACTCCTTAAGAAAAAATGTCAAGTAGGTTAGTCCATTTCAGACCCCCAAAGTGGTAAAAGTGGTAAAAAGAGAAAAGAAATAAACAAAGGTGTTTACAAGTAAGGAAAGCAGATAAAGAATAGGAAAAAATGTTACAGTAATTCTGAAAGTGGAGAAAATGCACCAGACTGTACAGTTGGGCTTTATAACCAAAGGAAAAGAATTATCGATGAGATTGACTCTTTATTCTTTGACGTCTATCAATGAGAAATGGCAATTCTTTGCTTCCCCCATAGTACAATATTATTGGTCTTCCTTTTAAGTAATTATCTAATGAAAATATTTCTCTTCACATACTGTATCATACTACAGTATATCACTTAATCATTCATTAGATTTTCAATATTGAATTTGATGTGTAAGAAGAAATGACTGAATAATATAACACCATAATGACATGGAATTTTTTATTTTTTAATGTAATTATAAGCAGATGTGCCCTTAACCTCTTGCTAACTTTGTCATTGCTAACATTATACCCCAGTTGCTGTTCAGCTTAAATCTTTTTACCGTAAGCATTTTCTTTCTGAAAAGCAACATTTAACAATGAAAATCTCATTTACAAAACTTAATTAAAAAATACATCTCAAAACCATCAGACAATTTTCAACTAATTTCATACCATAATGCAGCTGTATAATTCATAAAGTCATTAAAATTTTAAAAATAATTTTGTGTAATGTACATTATATTCATTTGTGATAACATGATCTGCAATAAACACTGCTTGCAAGAATCTGAGTACCGATTTATATATGAAAGTTTAATATCTTTCCTGCTACCGTCATCATTTTATTTTACTTCCATTTGGGATGCCTGGTAGGGAGACTGGTACAGTGCTCTCTACACATTTGTGAAGGTTTTGCTCCTAGAGGTTTTTTAGTGGGAGTCCCCAAAAAGCCAAACAAGTTTTTTTTAGACCAACAGATCTTGCAAAAATTGAAGGTGAATATGTAATTGTAGTTCATTGTCGTGATATATTACTGCTTAAGACTACAAATGCAATAGAAATAATAGTATTTCTTACCTTAAATTGTGGGTAATGATGTTTGTGGATGGTTGTGAAGAGAGTGGATATGGATGGTGTGGCCCTACTGGGCAGAGGTGGATGGTTGTTGGTTGTTGGTAGAGGTTCTGGTACTGAAGTCGATGGTTGTATTGCAGTGTGCATAAATTCTCTAATGGATCTCTGGGCTCTTTTACCCTGCAGTACATTATACAGCTGACGATAAGGCATCATCAGCTGGTCTAGACCCCATTTCAAAGCCCTGCTTCTAGCTTTGTCAGGGTCCTCGTCAGTGAAAAAGTCTGCTAGTTTAGCAGCAACATGGAACTGCTCACGTAACTGCTGCAATGTTAACTGTTTTTTTTCAGGTTCTTCTTCTGTTATCTCCCTCCCTTGTATCTGTGCATCGAACTCTGCCAACATTTCCTCTGGACTCTTTGTAATTCCTAGACTTGAACGCTTAAACCTTTTCTTGTCACTTGCTGGAACACTTGTATGCTTACTGGGTGCCATGATTGCTTGGCAGATTTATAAAAATGCAATGAAAATGAGAAAATGTATGTAAATAAACACAGCGAGCTTCCCAAACTGAACGCTGGGAGGGATGCGTGGGTGGGTGAGGATGGCGGGGGATAGCAGTAGGACTCCCCCACTGACCCAATGGTTTAACCCACCGCGGGCGACCACACGCTCAAAATTTTTCCCCTCCCACGAACCGTGTAATATCAATTTTACGTCATGTTAGATAAAAATGTGCCGCAATTCTTCAATCATGCAATACCCAAATCGTGCAAAATGACGGTCTACTGTAATAAATTTTGTTCCATATTTGGGCAGTTTGTGTTTCAGAGGTTATGTTTCTTTAAATGTTGCTCAAGCCTCATGAATAGTGACATTCTTAAGAAAAAAA
This sequence comes from Cherax destructor, assembly GCA_009830355.1. Taxonomy (NCBI): domain Eukaryota; kingdom Metazoa; phylum Arthropoda; class Malacostraca; order Decapoda; family Parastacidae; genus Cherax; species Cherax destructor. The sequence goes on along the minus strand of WNWK01001826.1, from coordinate 69,436 downwards.
ATGTCAGTGAATGAGATTTTGTCATGAAGATACCAGTAAGCACATTGTAAGCAAAGTCCTGTGGTTGGTTTTAAATATAGGGGAGGGGAGGTGTAAGAAAGAAAAAAAAAAAAGGGCACTTTAAAAAAAAATGAATACATAGTATCCTAAATTATTCATTTTTTTTTTTTTTCAACAAGTTGGCTGTCTCCCACCGAGGCAGGGTGACCCAAAAAGAAAGAAAATCCCCAAAAAGAAAATACTTTCATCATCATTCAACACTTTCACCTCACTCATACATAATCAGTGTCTTTGCAGAGGCGCTCAGATACTACAGTTTAGAATTAGTCCCTCCAAACTGTCACTATCCCAGACCCCTCCTTTAAAGTGCAGGCATTGTACTTCCCATTTCCAGGACTCAAGTCCGGCTAAATTAATAACCGGTTGCCCTGAATCCCTTCACTAAATATTACCCCGCTTACACTCCAACAGCTCGTCATGTCCCAAAAACCATTCGTCTCCATTCACTCCTATCTAACACGCTCACACACGCTTGCTGGAAGTCCAAGCCCCTCGCCCACAAAACCTCCTTTACCCCCTCCCTCCAACTTTTTCGAGGACGATCCCTACCCCTCCTTCCTTCCCCTACAGATTTATATGCTCTCCAAGTCATTCTACTTTGATCCATTCTCTAAATGACCACACCACCTCAACAACCCCTCTTCAGCCCTCTGACTAATACTTTTAGTAACTCCACACCTCCTCCTAATTTCCACACTCCGAATTCTCTGCATAATATTTACACCACACATTGCCCTTAGACAGGACATCTCCACTGCCTCCAGCCTCCTCCTCGCTGCAGCATTTACAACCCAAGCTTCACACCCATATAAGAGTGTTGGTACTACTATACATTCATACATTCCCTTCTTTGCCTCCATAGATAACATTTTTTGTCTCCACAGATACCTCAATGCACCACTCACCTTTTTCCTTCATCAATTCTATGGTTAACCTCATCCTTCATACACCTATCTGCTGACAAGTCAACTCCCAAATATCTGAAAACATTCACTTCTTCCATGAGACCAGCAAAAACATTCAATAATAAAGTGAACCCTCTTATTAACGGACTAATAGGGATGAGAGGGTGTACAATACAGCCGTTTGTTTGAAACTTCCAAATTATAAAATTAATTTTTATCCAGTTGTCTAATAAGCCAGCAGACTTGGTTTGCTAGCTCAGCAGACAACCAGACACTTAGAATACAGTGGTCCCTCGGTTTTCGCCAAAAAATCGTTCCAGAATGCTGCTCAAGTGCCATTACCGAACGAATTTACTTCCTTAAGAAATAATGTCACGTAGGTTAGTCTATTTCAGACCCCCAAAAATACACTTGCAACAGCACTTACGAAAATACACTTACATAAATGTTCGAGTTTGGAGATGCACGAAAACCGAGGGACCACTGTACAAGCATTGTAACTTACAGTGCTACAGTACAGTACAGTGGACCCCCAGTGTTCGTGATGCTCCAAACTCGAACAATTATGTAAGTGTATTTTTGTAAGTGCTTTTGTAAGTGTATTTTTGGGGGTCTAAAAGGACTAGTCTAATTTACATTATTCCTTATGGGATTAAATTTGTTTGGTAACGGCACTTGAACAGCATTCTGGAACGAAAAAATCACGAAAACCGGGGGTCCACTGTACTGTACTGTATAGTAATTTTATAGTACTGTATGTAATTTACAGTAATTTTACTCACCTATTTATGGTGGAAAGATGATGTGTAAACTGTCGTGACTGATAGTGTTGATTCAGAATAACTTTTTCTCTGTGACAGAGGAACTGTAGAGCTCCACTAGCATACACTAAGCTTAAGCGCATAGTCTAAATTTATCTTTCCTTCGACAGATATCAAACACTGTTTCTTAACACTATATTCCTCACACACCCGTGCCACTGAGACAGACGCCAGACTCAAACTTCTTTATTAAGTTCAAGTTTCTGCTTAACACTGAAAACAACACATTTTCTTTTGGCACCAGGACTTGCTTTAGAAGCCATTGTTAATTGCACATTACTTAATATGTTAATAGTCACACAAAATGCTCTAAATCCAGAGAAAATTAGAGACCGAGGACAAATGTATGATTGAGTGAATGCAAACAATAAACCACTGTGGGTGGCCTATTGCTTAGGGAACAATGAAGAGACAGGTCCTTTACGTGGCTGCTCTGGCCTGTACCATATAAATGTCAAGGTCATTGGGCTTGGTCTGATACTTCAGAAGACAACAGGTACTATTGCTAGAAATAAAATCTGTAATTATGGACTGTAGTCCATTATCTGTGATACTTCCAATGTTCGGCTGGCCATTTTTATTTTTTTCCAAAATTGCTGAAATCCATTAATGAGAGGTTTTACTGTACAATTTAGCAAATTTAATGTGCCATAAATTTGCAGGAGGATTTCAGCTGGGTTGTATAGGAATCCAGAATCTGTTTTCTTCTCAGTTGCATATACTGATGGTGAGGGGCTCTTGATCTGAGGAATTAGATCTCTCCACCTCTTGGATCAAATCTGATTGCCTTCCATTTTCCAGGCACTGTATGATCCCTCCAGGCCTAACACTACAGTTGTCCCCCGAGTAACGAACACCCCGGAAGTCGTACAATTATGTAAGTACGTATAATATTGTAAGTGCTTGTGGAAGTGTATTTTTGGGGGCCTGAAATAGACTAACCTACGTGACATTATTCCTTAAGGGAGTAAATTCGTTCGGTAATGGCACTTGAGCAGGCTTCTGGAATGAAGTTTTTTCGTTACTCAGGGGTCCACTGTATATCCTTTAAAATAACTAAGTTTTACAGTACACTTCCTCACTTTAACACAAGATATAGTTCATATATCTTCTAGTAACAAATGTTTTTGCCTTTCCTTCCAGTCTGTTATACAGTGGACCCCCGAGTAACGAACAAAATTCATTCCAGAAGCCTGCTAAAGTGCCATTACCGAACAATTTACTCCCTTAAGAAATAATGTCAAGTAGGTTAGTCCATTTCAGACCCCCAAAAATACACTTACAAAAGCACTTACAATATTATACTTACATAATTGTACGATTTCCGAGGTGTTCGTAACTCGAGGGTCCAAGGTATAAGCATGCATGAGCGTGTTAGATAGGAGTGAATGAAGATGAATGGTTTTTGGGACCTGACGAGCTGTTGAAGTGGGAGCAGAGTAATATTTTGTGAAGGGATTCAGGGAAACCAGTTAGCTGGACTTAAGTCCTGGAAATGGGAAGTACAATGCCTGCAATTTAAAGGAGGGGTTTGTGATATTGGCAGTTTGGAGGGACATCTAAACTGTCATATCTGAGCGCCTCTGCAAAGACAGTGATTATGTATGAGTGATGGTGAAAGTGTTGAATGATGATGAAAGTTTTTTCTTTCTTTTTGTGTCACCCTGCCTTGGTGGGAAGTGGCCGATATGTTAAAAAAAAAAAATACAGTGGATCCCCGAATTTCGTCAATAATTCGTTCCAGAATGCTGTTCGAGTGCCGTTAATGAACAAATTTGTTCCCATAAGGAATAATGTAAATTAGATTAGTCCTTTTAGACCCCCAAAAATACACTTACAAAAGCACTTACAAAAATACACTTACAAATGCACTTACAAAAATACACTTACTGTACATAATTGTTCGAGTTGGGAGCAGTACGAAATCCGGGGGTCCACTGTATATACAGTGGTCCCCCGCCTAACGAGCACCCCGGAAATCGTACAATTATGTAAGTATAATATTGTAAGTGCTTGTGGAAGTGTATTTTTGGGGGTCTGAAATAGACTAACCTACGTGACATTATTTCTTAAGGAAGTAAATTCGTTCGGTAATGGCACTTGAGCAGGCTTCTGGAATGAATTTTGCTCGTTAGGCGGGGAACCACTGTATATTTAGTATACCCCCGGTTTTAGTGATATTTTCGTTCCAGAATGCTGTTCAAGTGCCGTTACCAAACAAATTTATTCCCATAAGGAACAATGTAAATTAGATTAGTCCTTTTAGACCCCCAAAAATACACTTACAAAAGCACTTACAAAAATACACTTACATAATTGTTCGAGTTTGGAGCATCACGAAAACCGGGGATCCACTGTATATACAGTGGACCCCCGCCTAACGAGCACCCCGGAAATCATACAATTATGTAAGTATAATATTGTAAGTGCTTGTGGAAGTGTATTTTTGGGGGTCTGAAATAGACTAACCTACATGACATTATTTCTTAAGGAAGTAAATTCGTTCGGTAATGGCACTTGAGCAGGCTTCTGAAATGAATTTTGCTCGTTAGGCGGGGTCCACTGTATACACACACACACACACACATACAGTGGACCCCCGCCTAACGAGCACCCCGGAAATCGTACAATTATGTAAGTATAATATTGTAAGTGCTTGTGGAAGTGTATTTTTGGGGGTCTGAAATAGGCTAACCTACGTGACATTATTTCTTAAGGAAGAAAATTCGTTCGGTAATGGCACTTGAGCAGGCTTCTGGAATGAATTTTGCTCGTTAGGCGGGGGTCCACTGTATATACACATACATACATAATTGTTTAACATGATGGTACTTTCCCATCCCATATATATGTGTGTGTGTGTGTACACCTGTTTGTGGTTGCAGGGGTCGATTCACAGCTCTTGGCCCTGCCTCTGTACTGGTTGCTACTAGGTCAACTCCCTGCTCCATGAGCTTTATCATATCTCTTCTTAAAGCTGTGTATGGATCCTGCCTCCACTACATCACTCTCCAGACTGTTCCACTTCCTGACAACTCTATGACTGAAAAAATACTTCCTAACATCCTTGTGACTCATCTGAGTTTTCAACTTCCAGTTGTGACCTCATGTTGTTGTGTCCCATCTCTGAAACATTGTCCCTATCTACCTTGTCAATTCCTCTCAATATTTTACATGTTGTTATCATGTCTCCCCCATCCTCCAGTGTCAGGTTGATTTTCCTTAACTTCTCCTTGTAGGACATACCTTTTAGCTCCAGGACTAGTCTTGTTGCAAACCTTTGCACTTTCTTTAATTTCTTGATGTGTTTGACCAGGTGTGGGTTCCATACTGGTGCGGCATACTTCAATATGGTCCTGACACACACAGTGTACAGTGTCTTGAATGACTCCTTACTGAGGTGTCAAAATGCTATTCTTAGGTTTGCCAGGCACCCATATGCTGCAGCAGTTATTTGGCTGATGTGAACCTCAGAACATGTGCTCAGTATGATACTCACCCTAGCATGTACTCTGTCTGCGGTCTTCTTTGACCTTCCCCAGTCTTCATGACTTTGCACTTGGTGAGGTTAAACTCCAAGAGCCAGTTGTTGGTCCTGGCTTGCAGCCTGTGCCTTTGTAGTCCTACCTCATCCTCATCCATTTCAATTCTCTGCATTAACTTCACATTGTCTGGAAACAGGGACACCTCTGAATTTATCCGTTCCGTCATGTCATTCACATAAGTACTACCATAAACAGCACTGACCCTAGGACTGACCCTTGTGGAACCCCGCTCGTCATAGTCACCCCTCTGGTACTTGTCACGTACCATCACTCATTTCCTTCCTGTCAGGTATTCTCTGATATATTGCAGTGCCTTTCCTGTTAATCCTGCTTGCTCCTCTTTTGCACTAACCTCTTGTGTGGAACTGTGTCGAAAGCCTTCTTACAGTCCAAGAAAATGCAGTCTACCCATCCCTTTCTGTCCTATCTTACTTCTGTTACCTTGCCATAAAACTTCCCTTCCCTGAAACCATGCTGGTTATTGCATATAAGCTCATTTCTTTCTAGGTGCTCCACCACTTTTCTCCTGATAAGCTTTTCTATGACTTTGTATGTGTGCGTGTATGTGTATGCGCATGTGTGTGCGTGGGCATGTGTGTGTGTGTGTGTATGTATTGGTACCAAAGCATGCAGTTTGGATGACAACAGCATTTGTGCTCCATAGTATATTTTATATAGAATAATAAGTCAAACAAGAATAAGATAATATATTTTATAATTACAGTACAGCCTCTCCTCACTTAGCGACGTACTCGTTTACCGATGACTCGGACTTACGATGGGCTTTCTGACCAGTATGCATACTTAAAAACAGTGAACCCCTGGATTACGTACTGCTCCAAACTCGAACAATTATGTATTTTTTAAGTGCTTTTGTAAGTGTATTTTTGGGGGTCTAAAAGGACTAATCTAATTTACATTATTCCTTATGGGAACAAATTCGTTCGGTAATGGCACTTGAACAGCATTCTGGAACGAAATAATGACGTAATCTGGGGGTCCACTGTAATGTATATTAGAGCTGATTTCCTCTACTCTGTCTATTACAATATACAGTACACTACTGTATAAACATTTAAAAATATACTAAAAATTTTATAAATGGTGCAAAGGTGACATTAAAACAATATCAAAGATGGTTGACACAAACTCAGTACCATTATAGTAGTACGTATGCTCCTCACTTAGCAATGAATTCGTTTAATGACGTGGTCTTAGTAACGGAACTCCGTCATTAAGTGAGGAGAGGTTGTAACTAGAAATCATGAAAAATAACTAAAAATACGAAAAATAACTGAAAAGAAACAGTTTTAGCATGATACAAGGCTGTTTTCTTTTGTCTGTTTCTTCCGTGTCTGAGGCACCTTCTATGGCACATTAAACGTATACAACTCTCATGACCATCTATGAAAGCTGTATATACACGATTTTTTCATGTTTGTGGGGATAAATTGATCCAAGAAACAGTGTCATCATGACCATTTTCCATTCTGAGAGAAAGTTTTTTTGCCCCCAATTTCAGTCAGATTTTCAAAATTCATTAAAATCACACCAGGCATACTATTTTCTGTGCTGATTGAGAATATACCGTGAAAATGTAAAATGAGATAATTTTAGCATCATACGAGGCCTTAATAATGGTGAAAGCTTTCCAGATGGTTTGCTTGTATCAGCAATTGTTCATAATTTTAACTATACAATACTAGTATATATGCAAATATGATTTGTAGTTACTTCTTATACCTATCTAGAATAATTTTTATTTGTTCAAACATGTTTTAAGTGTATAGTTTCTAATCTAATTTGGTAATTTTCACTTCAAAGTCTCTGATCCACTTCAGTTTCCTGCATTATAGTCATGGTAACTGTATTGATCTGACTGCAGTTTTAAACAAATCTTCAGAGAAAGACTACACTCTGTACTGTGCTCTTAGTATCTATGAGGAAGATTTTGAGAAGCTTATAGATAATTCACAGTTACATAGCTTAAACTTCAAAGGTAATAAGGGAGAGGGTTTCCAACACACTTATGTATGCATGGAGATATAACAGCGAGGCTTCATTAAAAAAAAATGTACCTGTCATTGTACTCCATAGATAATTAGCAACATGGCCAAACAAAACCTGCGGATTGGTAAATGCACTGATGCAGAAATCATGCCTGCTGAGTGAGTAGTGGTAGTACAGGTAACTGTGACATTTATGAAGCACTTTTACAAGTTAAAATTATATAAAATATGTTCTGTGCATTTTAGTCTATGTACAGTGCAGGGCCAAAAAGATACAGGTATAAATACTTAAAAGTTTATGAACTGTGTGGTTTAGAATAAGAGTGGGATGTGAGAAGTGGGTAATACGTATTTGTGCCTGGCAGTAAAAGGAATGGATGAGAATGATTGATTCTGGGAGCTATTGAATAAATGTAGAGAATAGTATTTGTTTTGGGAGTTGCTGTGGAGTGCAAAGTAGGATAGTTTAGAGTGCCAAAGGTAACTGTCAATGGGGGACCTTTATTTGAATTGTACTTAGAGACAATACATGTTACAAGAGGAGGATAAGAAAGTGTCTGAAGTGTAATGACATGTACAACAAGCAGTTAGCTTCACACTCATACAAAACTGTTGCAACCACTATGTTGTACTGTTGTACATTTCCCTTTTGGCATTCACTGACAAATTTCTTATACAAACTCCTACTAATTTCTTTCCCTCATGTGCAGTATTATGTAATTTGCCTCATCTTCATCTTTTATAAACCCCTCTGGCAACACATTAAGGCCCAAATATCTAAATGCATTTACTTTCTTCCAATCTAACATCTAATGTTCTATTTCCTAAACCTCCCAAAATCACTGTCATCAGCAAAAATCAACTGTGGCAACAACTAAAAACAGAGATATGCTGCCTGATGGAGGTGCATGATAAACGTGTGGTTTTCATAGGCACTTGGATGAGAACTTTACCTTTATTGTAATTTATGATTACTATCTCTGCTTATTACGTACAATATTTTTAAAATCTTGATATTTAATGAAGCCAAAAAAAAAAAAGTCCTAATAAGTAATTGGATCATCAACTTTTAACCCATTTACTGTCCAAACGTATACTATATACGTTTTTACCGCTAGCGTTCCGACCTTGATTTTCCCCATAAGAAAGCATGTAAAAAAAAACGTATATATACGTTTGGAGCACTAGCGGTATAAACGTATATATACGTTTGGACAGTTAATGGGTTAAATGCAACAAAATTTTGTGTGAAAGGTGATCAGTTATTGACAGGGAATGAGTAATCAAAGTATTTCAGTATTATAAATTATTCCAAGTATAAAGTGTCTCATTAAACTGGTCTTCCACAATGGTAAGATATGTTCTACATTATGCAGTTTAAGGGCCAATACTATACTTCGATGTAGCATTCTAGACAACTAACACAAGCTCTTATGTATGTACTGTAATGATGAAAATTAAAGAAAATGTTAGTTATGATAAATATGAGAATATGTTGACATACACAAATTTAAACTGAAGGAAAATGTGCACAGCATATTGTACAATGATGTGAATTGAAAGTCAGCTGACTAGTGCTTGTTTTGACAAGTCCTACTTTATAAAATAAATATATACATACTCTTAATTATTTTGCTGTGGAGCAATATGGATGAAATTACAGGAGTGCACATACATAGGACATCTTCACTGAATACATTTTAGTACTAGGACCTTGGTCACTTCAAATGATACAAAGAATGAGAAAGCACAGTACAGTATATATAGTGGGGAATACATGTTATAGGTGATGGTCAGATGAAGGTGTCAGGTCACCTAATTGCTGTATCATGTGGCAGTCAAGAAGCAGTTCTGAGCAATATTATATATTTGCAAGAATTGTAGCGATGATGTATGTGCTAACTCTTTGTTTGAGGGTGTTGGAAGTAGCAATTAAGGCTGCTTCAACAGAGTGGTGCCAATCTCTGTTGGATTCTAAGGAGATCATTTTTGTGTTGTTCCTGTACATCAAATGGCCCTCTTGAGACCTGTGTATGACACAAGCATTGCTGGTGTCGTCTAGGATACAAGTGTATTTGTGTTCTTGAACACGTATGGAAAGATTCCGCATAAATATTCTTGTAACCAGGATGACACCAGCAATGCCTGTTTTGTACACAAGTCTAAAGAGACCCTTCTCATGCACTGAAATGGTGTACAGAGAATCCAACTGAGATAGGTGCCACTACTGAAGCAGTTTTAATTGCTACTTCCATCATCATAAAACAAAGGACTGGCAAATAGTATATAATTTCTACAACTCTTGAGCATACATTAAGATACTGTTCTGCACTGCTTCTCTGCTACTATGTGACACAGCATTTAGGTGGCTTTATGCTTTTGCCTGACCATCACCTATGGCTTGCATTCTTCACCATATATACTGTACCTTCTCATTCTCTTGCATCATTTTGAGTGATCACGGTTCCAGAACCAAAAGAATCCAATAAAGATAAACCAAGTGTGTGCACTTGTCCTTTCATCCATAGTGTCAGTATCATTACACCTACTTTCTTCTATATAATACTAGTATTGACTTTTATGTTCGTAAAGAAACTATTGACTCAATTTATATAGATTTTTAGTTAATAAATGCTTTATTTCATAAAACTAGCTGCATTACTGTCAGGTAGGCAGAAAAAATATATAAACTGTATGTGATTTTAGTGATTTTTATCAATGATGTAAGATCTAAAGCAGCCCTAACATTACAGTTTTTCATTCACTGGTGACATTTATCAATTTTTTTTACATAATCTTGTCATATGTGACACTGAATTAGAAGCCAGAGTTCTGTTTATATTTCATAGCTCTGTTGTACAATTGATAATTCTAGGTTAAGTCTCATGTTCCCTATTAGTGCCTCAGGTTTCTCCTTGTTACAGGGGATTAGCAACATAATCTCTCAGACAGGTAGTGGATTGCCTGATCAATAATAAATTGGGTAAAGTGATAAATCATCAATCTGAATAGATATTCATTTTCCAAATACAATCACTTTTGGTTCATTAATAATATGTCTAATTTTGAAGTTGCTTAATAAATTATATTACTATTATTCACTTGCAAAATTAAATATGAGTTTAGAGGCTTATTCAATATATTGGCTGTGGTGAAAGCTTTTTGTTTCATTAATATAAGTGACTTCTCATTGTTAGTGTATACTGAGATAGTGTCAAACTTTATACAAAAATACAAAATTATCATGTACTACTGTATCATAATATACATAATTTGTCTGACAAAGCTTTGACTCAGAAGAGAACAGATTTATAAGCAATGGTTAGTCTTTAGGAGGTTTTAGATGGTAAAAAAAATTGAGGCTAGGGTAATAATTTCTGTTGAAAATACTGTATAAAGACAAGGTGCTATTAGATGGAGGAACTGATATAAGCACAACATCTCTTCTGAGTTATTGCTTCTCAACTCTCAAGTCATATATTTTATATTGTACACCACATTTTGTCTTCATCTTCAGTCCATCATAAACAAATATTTGCCAAGCTTGTACAGTTAGAATGATGTAAGGTTAAACAAAAAAAGATAGAACTTTTTTGTTCATATCTTTAGTATGGGGCCATGTTTGTCCAATGTTAGCCTCAAACTATATACTGTATATACAAGTATGACTTCTATATTTTGGTAAGAAACGATGCTAACTGACTTTTGCTGTGAGTGAGTTACTCATCAGTTCATCATTAATGTAAAAATTTTGTAGAGATGAAGAAGGCAACTCTTGAAATTTTGCCTTCTCTCTCACATTTTTACAGTGCCTATGTTTTTGTTTTATTCTCAGATCTATTTGAGTCTTCTTGGTACTGTATTTTAAAAGGCCTTTGTTTTGTAACCTAAAAACATATTAGCTTTTATTACTTGGGGATGTCTCTTTAATTGTTTACTTGCTGTAAAACTGTAATCAAGAAATATCAATCATTATTAGTCATGAATTTTACTCAATCCTTAATATGAAGACATACCACTTAGGTCACATTACACTTGGATGTACAAGCATATATATACACATCCCTCTGGGTGTCGTAAGAGTCGACTAAAATGCCGAGAGCAAGGGGTTAGTAACCCCTTCTCCTGTATACATTACTAAAGTTAAAAAGAGAAACTTTTGTTTTTCTTTTTGGGCCACCCAGCCTCGGTAGGACACGACCGATTTGTTGAAAGAAAGAAGAAGATACCACTAGAGTTATGATAAGTAAGTTTATGTACATTGCACCATGAAATGATGAAGAGGTAGCACAATGAACAAAAGAAACATTTCGCTATTGGCCCACACCCCTTCAAGGGGAGGATACTGTGATATAGCAAAGGGGCTCTTGATCTGAGACATTAGATCTCTTGTCTCCTCATCCTTGGAGCCATGACAAATTGTTTACTATCCGACCATGTTTGGGATTTTGGCCATCTTTCCACCATTGTTGGGTTTGCAAAGCTGCACCTTCATGCTTAAGTATCGAACCCATGCAGCTGACTCATGGATACCACATGGAGAAACGGTTGGCACCACTCTGCAAAGATTGTCAGGTCACACTGTCAGTTGACCACATCTTAATAGATTGTTCTATCAGCAGGCACACAGAATTCACTTCCTATGTCTCCACCGCCCAACACACCCACTCTGACCTCTCTGGAAATCCCATCTTTGACTTTTTTTAACATAAATTAACCAACTCCTTTTGCACTTTCCCTTACTTCCATGAACCCTTCCCTTACACACCTGTCCCTCATGCACTCCTACCCTTCACACATTCCTACTTTCAAACATCTCTCCTTGCAGAGTTGTATGATCCTTTCAGGGTTGGCACTTAAATTGATAATAATAATAAATAGACTCGGCAGGCATGTAGGATTCACTTCTGACATCTACACTGCCATAACACTCACTGACCTTGTTGAAGGTCCCACCTCTGACACAGACACTGACTTTTAAATGGAAACTAACTTGCACCATCTATGATTTCAATTCTACACTCCTGCTAACTTCTACCCTATCACAATCCTACCCCTTGCACAACCCTAACCTTTGCACATCTCTACCCACTGCACTGTATGACCCATATGGGTTTAGTGCTTAGAATGATTTATTATTATTTATTAAGAAGTTGGAGATGAAAGTTTAGACATTTCAGTCAGTATGGGTTTAACACTCCTCCATGACTGTACTAATGAGGGGAAAATGTGTTTAGCATAATAATTAGGCAAAGTTAGGAAGGATAGCCAAAAAAAGATTAAACTACAAAGAATAAAAATTTAAGTTGAAAAATTAAGGCTTAGTTGTAAATCCCTAGATGGTGGTGTATACACATACAGTGGTCCCTCGGTTTCGTGCATCTCCAAACTCGAACATTTATGTAAGTGTATTTTCGTAAGTGCTGCTGCAAGTGTATTTTTGGGGGTCTGAAATAGACTAACCTACGTGACATTATTTCTTAAGGAAGTAAATTCGTTCGGTAATGGCACTTGAGCAGCATTCTGGAACGAATTTTCGGCGAAAACCGAGGGACCACTGTACAGTGGACCCCAGAAACGAACACCCCGGAAATCGTACAATTATGTAAGTATAATATTGTAAGTGCTTGTGGAAGTGTATTTTTTGGGGTCTGAAATAGACTAACCTACGTGACATTATTCCTTAAGGGAGTAAATTTGTTTGGTAATGGCACTTGAGCAGGCTTCTGGAATGAAGTTTTTTCGTTACTCGGGGGTCCACTGTATGTCTTTGACTCACCTATATGAATCACACATAAACACTCACATACGAGAATATGCACACCAAGAGGTGTCTATCTCTCAGTTCATATACACTGAGAATTACTTTAATCCCTATTTTGAAGATTAAAAGTATTCTTGACTGCTGGTGAACAGATGGCATGAAGCTTTTTTTTTTCACACAGCTGTACAGGCTAAGAGCTGTTAAACTACCTCTCTTAATGACCCTATGAGTAATTGACAAGCTTTAAGCTCAAAAAAATCAACCAACACTCCATTTTATTTAACAGTGGTTTGTGTACTTTTGTATCTAGTGTTTTGTTGTTGGTTTATTAGCCAAAAAAAAAGAACACCTGACTCCAGTCTTAAGATGACCTGTTTCTGTTAACCCATCACAAATCAAAAAAATTATCCCTTCTTAAGAAAAACAGTGAAATGTATATACTAGTCCATGGTGGCATCGAGGGAGGCTGAAGCCTCCCAAAGCCCCGAAATAAAAATAATAACACTGCTTCAAGTCAAGTCCCTTCTTCAAACCAGACTCCACTCTTTAATTTCCTCCTATATAAAACTTCTGGAGTCACCCCCTGTACATGACTATGCATATTCTTAGATAGCTTACATAACGTACACTATTTTATTTTATGAATTATACACGTGCAAGATCTAGGTGTATCTTTATCTTGCAGACGTTTTACCATCCAGAGGCTTTATAATACAATATATAGACTCTGAGGCTGACAAGCTGATTATCTCCTCTTCTACAGTCTTTTGTAGAAGAGGAGATAATATTGTTCCCCAGGATGCAACCCACACCAATTGGCTAACACCCAGGTATACCTATTAACTGCTAGGTGAACAGGGACAGCAGGTGTCTTAAGAAAACATGCCCAACTGTTTCCACCCTTATTAGGGATCGAACCACGGAACTCAATGTGTGAGCTGAATGTGCTACAAACCAAGCTACTGGATGTCAAAAATCTACAAAATAAGGATACTACTACTAAGATGTTGCACGTGTCTTAATTCATCATATTGTTGGTATTGTATATAACTGATGTATATTATTATTTTATTTTATGCAAATTTTAGCAAGATTAGACTGGGTTGTTAGATTGGATTTGCTGCAAAAATAAAAAAAATCCAAGTACAAAACTGCATAACTATATCTGACAGTTTTTCTTGGAGGAAGTGGATGATGCCCAATCTGCAAGTGATCCTTACAGGAAGTGGATGCCCAATCCTCCTCGAAGGAGGTGGATGACAGCCAATCTTTAAATGGTTCTTGAAGGAAGGGGAGGATGCCCAATCTTCAAGTGATCCTTGAAGGAAGGGAAGAATACCCAGTCTTCAAGTGATCTTTGAAAAAAAGATTAAAGATTCTTTATTTCAGCATGATACAATGTTTTACAAGGGTAAGTGACATTTAGGTGTGCATGCAGAAAACCCCTTAGTATGCAGGGGAGGAGGCCCAATCTTCAATGATCCTTAGAGAATATGGAGGATGGCCAGTCTTTAGGTGATCTTGAAAAAAGGGAAAGATGGCCAGTCTTCAGGTGATCCTTTGAGGAAGTGGAAGACAGCTAGTCTTCATGTGATCCTTGGAGGAAGTAAAAATTACAATGCTAAATACTGTACTCAGAAAAACATGGGCAAATAATGGATAGGAAAGGCAAGGTCCAGCTCTTGGATCTATTGTGCTCCTGTTCTCACTACTGTCCACGGGATGGGTATGGGGGCATAATATAGCTATAGCAAAACTAATTTTGTTTAAAACAATCTAATGCTAAATGTTTTATGTATGTATCGTAGAAGTTAAAGGACGGGGAAGGATAAGAGCATGTAGGCCAGGATGAATTACAACAAGTGGATATGCTCAAGGCTGAAAATAAACTAAATCAACTGAATTTAAATCATAAAAATCGCTAACAACCAGTGTCCAGAATATCTTGATGCGAATTTTGTCAAGGTTAGGAACCAAAACCAATTTGGTACTAGGGATGGTGAATATAGTTTTGTAGTACCTACAGTAGGTGGTCAGGCCTCCAACACATTTTATTATATAACAATAAATGAGTGGAATGGATTGCCTGAACATGTTAAGGCCAGTTTCAGGAAGAGAGTTACAAGGTTCCTAATGAATGAAGCTACAGAAAAGAGGAAAAGTGATTTCTTATATAGTTAACATTTGTGACCCTATTGTATTAAGTTGATTTTTCTCTATTTAATGTTTGTGTTAATTACTCAGTTTACTTTATTCCTATTGTACCTCTTGATTGTAATTCATTTTCACGCAGATGAGAAACTTAGTTGTTTTAATGTTTATGGATGTAATCATGACTGAGTTCTACTTTATCTAATCGTTAGGCTGTTAATAATATACTATTACAAGGACCCCAGTGAAAATAAATCACTAAATAATTTACACATGTTACTATGCAAAACAACCACAGGGGATTAGAATGATAGCTCAGAGCTATCCTTCAACTACCCTGTGGTTGTTTTGCATCTTGTCCATGATTATTTTAATATATTACTATGTAAGGCAACTGTTATCACCTAAAACTTGTGTAAATGTAATTGTGTAGCTGTACCTAAATAAACTTAGTAACTGGAGAAAGTAGAGGCAAAGCTGTGGGAAGAGTATAGTATAAAAGATATGGAATGAGAAGAAAAGGTAAAGGACGAGTAGGAGTGGGAAGATGGGGCAAAGGATAAATAGGAAGAGAAGATAGAGACTGGAGAGTTCGAAGAGTAGGTAATAGATTTAGATTTTGCCACCGAAGTGGCTAGTTTATTGTGCACCCCATATCCAATCTGTGGACGGTAGCGAAAGAGCATATGGATACACAAAAGGCCTAGGCACTAGGCCCCAAAGGGGTTAGCAATTGTACATTTGGGTTTATATCTACATTTCAATTATCTGTTACAAGCAAATTTAGGAAATTTGCTTAGTACAATTGGTATCTTATTTCATGAATAAGATATCTTGACATGTCACATAGGTTATTATACTGTCTATCTCTATATTCCTCAATAAGTGCACAATTAAGCACATAGTGTTCAAGACAGTGACCATACGCCTGATCACATAATTTGCTTTTAGTTTGATCATCATCTGTGTCTCCCAAACTGTCAGAAGTACCTGTAGCCAAGCCTAAGCAGGTAATATAGTGTGCGAAGAGGTTAATTAAAGATGAGTAAGAGCAGGAAGAGTTGGTACACAAGTGGGAAGAGTAGGTACACGAGTGGGAGTGGGAAGAGTAGGTACACGAGTGGGAGTGGGAAGAGTAGGTAACAGTGGGAGTGGAAGAGTAGGTCACAGTGGGAGTGGGAAGAGTAGGTACACGAGTGGGAGTGGGAAGAGTAGGTACACGAGTGGGAGTGGGAAGAGTAGGTACACGAGTGGGAGTGGGAAGAGTAGGTACACGAGTGGGAGTGGGAAGAGTAGGTACACGAGTGGGAGTGGGAAGAGTAGGTACACGAGTGGGAGTGGGAAGAGTAGGTACACGAGTGGGAGTGGGAAGAGTAGGTACACGAGTGGGAGTGGGAAGAGTAGGTACACGAGTGGGAGTGGGAAGAGTAGGTACACAGTGGGAGTGGGAAGAGTAGGTACACGAGTGGGAGTGGGAAGAGTAGGTACACGAGTGGGAGTGGGAAGAGTAGGTACACAGTGGGAGTGGGAAGAGTAGGTACACGAGTGGGAGTGGGAAGAGTAGGTACACGAGTGGGAGTGGGAAGAGTAGGTACACGAGTGGGAGTGGGAAGAGTAGGTACACAGTGGGAGTGGGAAGATTAGGTACACGAGTGGGAGTGGGAAGATTAGGTACACGAGTGGGAGTGGGAAGAGTAGGTACACGAGTGGGAGTGGGAAGAGTAGGTACACGAGTGGGAGTGGGAAGAGTAGGTACACGAGTGGGAGTGGGAAGAGTAGGTACACGAGTGGGAGTGGGAAGAGTAGGTACACGAGTGGGAGTGGGAAGAGTAGGTACACGAGTGGGAGTGGGAAGAGTAGGTACACGAGTGGGAGTGGGAAGAGTAGGTACACGAGTGGGAGTGGGAAGAGTAGGTACACGAGTGGGAGTGGGAAGAGTAGGTACACGAGTGGGAGTGGGAAGAGTAGGTACACGAGTGGGAGTGGAAGAGTAGGTACACGAGTGGGAGTGGAAGAGTAGGTACACGAGTGGGAGTGGGAAGAGTAGGTACACGAGTGGGAGTGGAAGAGTAGGTACACGAGTGGGAGTGGGAAGAGTAGGTACACGAGTGGGAGTGGGAAGAGTAGGTACACGAGTGGGAGTGGGAAGAGTAGGTACACGAGTGGGAGTGGGAAGAGTAGGTACACGAGTGGGAGTGGGAAGAGTAGGTACACGAGTGGGAGTGGGAAGAGTAGGTACACGAGTGGGAGTGGGAAGAGTAGGTACACGAGTGGGAGTGGGAAGAGTAGGTACACGAGTGGGAGTGGGAAGAGTAGGTACACGAGTGGGAGTGGGAAGAGTAGGTACACGAGTGGGAGTGGGAAGAGTAGGTACACGAGTGGGAGTGGGAAGAGTAGGTACACGAGTGGGAGTGGGAAGAGTAGGTACACGAGTGGGAGTGGGAAGAGTAGGTACACGAGTGGGAGTGGGAAGAGTAGGTACACGAGTGGGAGTGGGAAGAGTAGGTACACGAGTGGGAGTGGGAAGAGTAGGTACACGAGTGGGAGTGGGAAGAGTAGGTACACGAGTGGGAGTGGGAAGAGTAGGTACACGAGTGGGAGTGGGAAGAGTAGGTACACGAGTGGGAGTGGGAAGAGTAGGTACACGAGTGGGAGTGGGAAGAGTAGGTACACGAGTGGGAGTGGGAAGAGTAGGTACACGAGTGGGAGTGGGAAGAGTAGGTACACGAGTGGGAGTGGGAAGAGTAGGTACACGAGTGGGAGTGGGAAGAGTAGGTACACGAGTGGGAGTGGGAAGAGTAGGTACACGAGTGGGAGTGGGAAGAGTAGGTACACGAGTGGGAGTGGGAAGAGTAGGTACACGAGTGGGAGTGGGAAGAGTAGGTACACGAGTGGGAGTGGGAAGAGTAGGTACACGAGTGGGAGTGGGAAGAGTAGGTACACGAGTGGGAGTGGGAAGAGTAGGTACACGAGTGGGAGTGGGAAGAGTAGGTACACGAGTGGGAGTGGGAAGAGTAGGTACACGAGTGGGAGTGGGAAGAGTAGGTACACGAGTGGGAGTGGGAAGAGTAGGTACACGAGTGGGAGTGGGAAGAGTAGGTACACGAGTGGGAGTGGGAAGAGTAGGTACACGAGTGGGAGTGGGAAGAGTAGGTACACGAGTGGGAGTGGGAAGAGTAGGTACACGAGTGGGAGTGGGAAGAGTAGGTACACGAGTGGGAGTGGGAAGAGTAGGTACACGAATATAGGAATGGGAAGAGCAGGTAATTGATGAGTAGGAGTGGAGTGTAGATAAAGGATGTGGAGTGAGCAGAGACGTCAGTGACCACACCCAAGCCAGCTAGAGCAAGGCAAGTCTTCATCAAGGTCAAGATGGGAAGCCGCCCTCTCTGCTCA
Organism: Cherax destructor; assembly: GCA_009830355.1. Classification (NCBI taxonomy): domain Eukaryota; kingdom Metazoa; phylum Arthropoda; class Malacostraca; order Decapoda; family Parastacidae; genus Cherax; species Cherax destructor. The sequence goes on along the minus strand of WNWK01001826.1, from coordinate 50,785 downwards.
TGCCAAGCCTCCTACACACTTTCTCTCTCATCTCGTCTCATAACATCTTTATCACTTTTTCAAACCTCTATAAGTTTCGGAAAAAGTGTATATGTATATAAATATATATATACATTCCTTATCTTGTTTTGCCCAGCTGCGACAGGAATGCTGAGGTGTTATATAATAAGAGTGCCGTTCACTTCCTAGTGTGTCTAGTCGCTTAATTCTGGTGTAGGAACCAACTTACGGTTCCAGAGTCCCGCCTTTTAATAATCAACATCATATGCTATATCGTGTTCGTATTAGAATACATGTATGAAGTTCTCTTCCACTACCTCCAGATATACCTCCTCCCTTGGTACACACACACACTTACCATACTCAATATATTGGTGCCTTCTATACTCCGTTCATTTCGGTGTTCAGTTAACATTTGTGTTCTGTCATCCTGTTCGCATTCATTTGAAATCTGTCTTATTCATATTTCTGATACATCAGTATCTTGCATATCGTAGAACTATCTCCTCTAAGCCTTCGCTTCTCCAGTGTTATGAGATTTATTTCTTAAAACACAAGACCTTTTTCTCGGTCCTTTATATATCTATTATCATATCTCAGGGTCTTCTCAAGCTTTGTAAGATATATGAAATGTGTTCTTCACATGCGATATTGACTACAAATAAGGCATAATAACACTAAAGTTTGCTTGCCAAGTCTCTGAGCAAAGATCTTATAATTTATAACGCTGTGCATATACACTTGGAAAATTCTCGAGGGATTAGTACCAAACTTGCACACGAGGGTCACTCCTTACGAAAGCAAAGGACTCTGCAGGCGATGTAACATCCCCCCAATGAAAAGCAGGGGTGCCACTAGCACGTTGAGAGACAACACAATAAGTGTCAGGGGCCCAAGACTGTTCAACTGCCTCCCAGCATACATCAGGGGGATCACCAACAAACCCCTGGCTGTCTTCAAGCAGGCACTGGACAGGCACCTAAAGTCTGTACCTGACCAGCCAGGCTGTGGTTCGTACGTTGGACTGCGTCGGCCAGCAGTAACAGCCTGCTTGATCAGGCTCTGATCCAACATGAGGCCTGGTCATAGACCGGGCCGCAGGAGCGTTGACCCCTGGAACTCTCTCCAGGTATACTTCAGGTATTGGTTTTGTGTCTGGTTATATGCTCGGTGGTATGTTCACCCGTAGATCCTTTTCTCTTTCTGACGTTGACATCTGCCTAACTCTTAGATCTCAGTGTGATACTAATGGCTTTTCCTCGTCTCAAGTCACATCAACAGAGACGTCTATATCTTTCAGCGTATATTCACCGAGAGGTTATTTTAATCCTAGTTTTATGGATTAAAGTTTTCTTGATGTTGGTGCACAGGTTAATTGCCCCTTTAATGACCTATTGCAGACTATAAGATAAGATAACCTGGAGGGTTAGCCACTCAGCATAACCCATTCAAGTCAGTGTGTCATCGGGAACTGTATGTCTTATTTCCATTGTTTTTTTTTTAACATTGTCCACCAGGATGCGTCCCACATCAATTGCCTAACATCCAGTCGGCTAACATCAGTCCCTCAGCTTGGAGTCAATGTAATCGGCCCATCAGTCTTGATGGACTGAATACATCGACTCCAGACTGAAGGACTGATTACCTCAAACTCCTGATCTTCACCATTCTTCTTTGTATTGGACTGATGAAGCCACAGTGTGCCAAAACGTTTATGCAATAAAGATACCTAAGTGTTGCATATGTGTCTAAATTATCAATTGGTCGGTTCTCTGAACCATTTATCTACAAGACCTATCATACCTATTCTTGAAGCTATGTATGGATTCTGCATTTACCACTTCGCTGTTTATGTCGTTCCACTTCCTGAACACTAAGGATAAAGAAGTATTTCTTAACCTCCCTTTGGCTCATCTGTGTTTTTAACTTCCAGTTGTGACGTCGTGTACTCGAACCCCGCCTCTCACACTGGGTGTCCAAGCTGTCAGTTCCTCCGAGTCTTAATCATGGCAGCTCTGGTCCTGTCCTCCAGTGTTGCCAGACTTAGCTCATTTAGCCTATCCTCATAGCTTATACACCTCAGCTCTGGGACTAGTTTCGATGCAAACCTCTGCACTTTGTCCAGCTTAATCAGAAGTGGGTTCCACATTGGCGCTGCATACTTCAACGTGGTAATGCCAAATGCCGTGTGTAAGATCGTGAATGTCTTTTTGTTGATATTCTTGAAAGCTAGCCTTATATTTGCCAGTCTGACGTTTGCTGCAGCAGTCATTCAGTTCATGTGTACCTCAGGCGAAATGCTCAGAACTAGGTCCCACGAGCCTGGACACTGTTTCCAAACATCTTTCCTATTTTCTGATTTTAATAACTTTGCATTTTCAGGGGTCAAATTCCAATAGCCACTTGTCAGACCAATCTTGCAGCTTGTCCAGGTCCATTTGTGGTATTTCCTGGTCTACTCCTGTTTGTATTCTCCTCATTAGTTTCACATCACCTTTGTGCTCATCTATATGTGGTTCCAGGGGTCGAGTCACAGCTTCTGGTTCCGCCCCTTCGCTGGCCGCTACTAGGTCTACTGGCTTCAAAAGCCTTGTCGTGCCGCTCCCTAAAGCTATGTATGGATCCCGCCTCTAGCACTTATCTTTCCAGATTGTTCCACTGTGTGTGTGTGTACTCACCTAATTGTGGTTGCAGGGGTCGATACTTAGCTCCTGGCCCCGTCTCTTCACTGACCGCTACTAGGTCCTCTCTCTCCCTGCTCCACGAGCAATATCATCCTCATCTTAAAACTATGTATGCTTCCTGCCTCCACTGCATCACTTGCTAGACTATTCCACTTCCTGACAACTCTATGACTGAAGAAATACTTCCTAACATCCCTTTGACTCGTCTGAGTCTTTAACTTCCAATTGTGACCCCTTGTTTCTGTGTCCCATCTCTGGAACATCCTGTCTCTGTCCAACTTATCTATTCCACGCAGTATTTTGTGTGTCGTTATCATGTCTCCCCTAACCCTCCTGTCCTCCAGTGTGTGTGTGTGTGTGTGTGTGTGTGTGTGCGTGCGTGCGTGCCCTGCAAGTTGAAAAGCGGAACTAGAGACAGCGTGGGACTCTGGACCATGCATCTCCCTGCCAAGAGTCGCTTCTTCCAGCAGCAAACAGAGCCAAGTAACATGACCTTAACACAGTGAAGCTGCCCTAACACAGCAGATGTGCAGCCAACCACACCCAAACACCTACACAACCAAGACTAAACCAAAGAGAAAAATACCCGGGGTAAAGCCAGTTATCCCTCCACCCTTCTCCCGTGATTTCGGAATAATAATAATAATAATAATAATAATAATAATAATAATAATAATAATAATAATAATAATAATAATACTATTTATACAAGTACATGATACATCTTATATAGTGATTGAGGGAAGGTCCGTAAGGTGTTGGGTCGGGGCCGGTGGTCATCTGTGACCCTGGTCTCAGGTGTAGTGAAAATCAGCTTGGCCCAGGGGTGGGCAAGGTACACAAATAATCCACACATAGGAGATAGGAGCTTACGACGACGTTTCGGTCCGACTTGGACCATTTACAAAGTCACTTCAGTGTGTGAGCAGAGTGCGCTAGCGATCCAGCTACGGGACACCCTCACATGAGGCTCTCTCACTGCCAGGTCACGAACTGAGTCCTTCCCTGATACACTCTCAAGCATTGTTGAGACTGTATCCTCCACTAGCCCATTGTGTCTGATTGTAGTTGTTAGGAAAAACTAGTCTGGTTGAGTAGCTTGTAAGAAGAATTGCTACTACAGGTTCACTGGATGCTATACATGTTTAATATCTTTATTATGCAGCCCATACCCATGGTGTGGGCGGTAGTCAAAATATTACAGGGGCACATAATGGGTTCAGGGACTGGGCTCCAAAGTTCTGATAGCTGAAAGTTACAGTGATAATGAACTACTTACATGTTTATATCTGGTTGCAATGATAATGAGTTATAAAAACATGAAGTTACAAAAAATAATAGTGTATATGTGATTTTTATTTTTTATTACTTTATGTTTCAGCAAGATATGATTGAATGTAAACATGTTTAGGTGGTTATGCGTTGCAAACAATGCACAAAGTGATGGTATTTTTCCAGAATAGTTGATAATATGTTGGTGTGGATAAAATATTTTGACATTTCTTGAACATTTGTGAGTTGTCTCTGAATTCAGTAATTTTATCGAATTCCGGCACATAATGACGCAAAGCATGACACTCTGGCAAAGTTTACATTTAGTTATGTCTACACCAGCTGGTACTGACGCAACCTTCCAGAGATACTTGTAACCCAGCCGGTGCCGGGCGATGGTGACACCCAGGAGTCTGCTGATTTGGTTGAATGCACTATAGTCATGTGGCTCTGTCTGCCATACACGAATCCAGGGAGCACTATCTGCAATGTTTTGCAAATTTCTATGCTTTCCTAGTTTGACTGGAAGTGTAGCCAGATCCCACTGCTTTTCTTCTAGAATAAGATTGAGTACTTTTGTTAATACCGACTTCAGAAGACTCATATTCACTCAGTTATGGACTGTAGTTGGTAAAAACACAAAAGCAGCAATTGAAAACTTTAGACAAAGTTTTGCCCATACAACAAAACATTGTCGAAATAAAGTTTCCAGTTACTGTCTATGTGCATTTATCAACTAGAACTTGTCAGTATTCTCATATCTTTTACTATTAGTTCTGGGTGGTCAAATGAGGCTGCACATTATTTATTTGACTGGCAGCTCGTGCAATCTATAAGAAGATGCAAGGCATCATGGGCGTTTAGTTTGCCTATTCATTGTTCCGCCCTTTGGAATGATTCGGTTTGTTTTAGAGAATTACGTCAGTGGTATTAGCTGCCAGAGGGCTCCAAGCAGGATGCTATTAGTAGAGACAAAGGTTGACGTATCTGGTGGTATTACTCTCAATGCTTATATTACTTGCTGGCTGACTGAGATAATTTCTCAATTTAAATGTATTAAAGATGAGACCCACGGCCTGTACTCCAGAAGTCAGGCAGGAGTTTTGAGACTCTGTGACCGCGGGTTCGAACCCCACCCGTGGTATAGTTTTTTTAGGTGTGAGTGCTTTAACAGGTCTGGAGTTGTGAGTCAGGCAGGTGTGGGTGCTTCAGCAGGTCTGGAGTTGAGTTAGGCAGGTGTGGGTGCTTCAGTAGGTCTGGAGTTGTGAGTCAGGCAGGTGTGGGTGCTTCAGTAGGTCTGAAGTTGTGAGTCAGGCAGGTGTGGTGCTTCAGTAGGTCTGGAGTTGTGAGTCAGGCAGGTGTGGGTGCTTCAGAAGGTTTGGAGTTGTGAATCAGGCAGGTGTGGGTGCTTCAGCAGGTCTGGAGTTGTGAGTCAGGCAGGTGTGGGTGCTTTAACAGGTCTGGAGTTGTGAGTCAGGCAGGTGTGGGTGCTTCAGCAGGTCTGGAGTTGTGAGTCAGGCAGGTGTGGGTGCTTCAGCAGGTCTGGAGTTGTGAGTCAGGCAGGTGTGGGTGCTTCAGCAGGTCTGGAGTTGTGAGTCATGCAGGTGTGGGTGCTTCAGCAGGTCTGGAGTTGAGTTAGGCAGGTGTGGGTGCTTCAGCAGGTCTGGAGTTGTGAGTCAGGCAGGTGTGGGTGCTTCAGCAGGTCTGAAGTTGTGAGTCAGGCAGGTGTGGTGCTTCAGTAGGTCTGGAGTTGTGAGTCAGGCAGGTGTGGGTGCTTCAGAAGGTCTGGAGTTGTGAATCAGGCAGGTGTGGGTGCTTCAGCAGGTCTGGAGTTGTGAGTCAGGCAGGTGTGGGTGCTTTAACAGGTCTGGAGTTGTGAGTCAGGCAGGTGTGGGTGCTTCAGCAGGTCTGGAGTTGTGAGTCAGGCAGGTGTGGGTGCTTCAGCAGGTCTGGAGTTGTGAGTCAGGCAGGTGTGGGTGCTTCAGCAGGTCTGGAGTTGTGAGTCAGGCAGGTGTGGGTGCTTCAGCAGGTCTGGAGTTGTGAGTCAGGCAGGTGTGGGTGCTTCAGCAGGTCTGGAGTTGTGAGTCATGCAGGTGTGGGTGCTTCAGCAGGTCTGGAGTTGAGTTAGGCAGGTGTGGGTGCTTCAGTAGGTCTGGAGTTGTGAGTCAGGCAGGTGTGGGTGCTTCAGCAGGTCTGAAGTTGTGAGTCAGGCAGGTGTGGTGCTTCAGTAGGTCTGGAGTTGTGAGTCAGGCAGGTGTGGGTGCTTACAGAAGGTCTGGAGTTGTGATCAGGCAGGTGTGGGTGCTTCAGCAGGTCTGGAGTTGTGAGTCAGGCAGGTGTGGGTGCTTCAGCAGGTCTGGAGTTGTGAGTCAGGCAGGTGTGGGTGCTTCAGCAGGTCTGGAGTTGTGAGTCAGACAGGTGTGGGTGCTTCAGCAGGTCCTTGGACAACATCGGTAACAAGACCAGTTTTTTACACTGCATACCTGCTGCTCCTCTCTGGGATCTCGCTAAAAATAAGGCACCAGAAATTTCAAGCAGGTACCCTAAATTCTAAGCAGGTACCCTAAATTTTAAACCGGTACCCTAAATTTTAAGCAGATACCCTAACTTTCAAGCAGATATCCTAATTTTCAAGCAGATATCCTAAATTTTAAGCAGGTACCTTAATTTTTTAAGCAGGTACCCTACATTTTAATCAGGTACCCTAAATTTTGAGCAGGTACCCTAATTTTTAAGCAGGTACCCTAAATTTCAAGCAATATCTTGAATTTCAAGCAGGTGTCCTAAATTTCTTTGTAATAAGGGAAATATAAAGTTAGAAATAAATTCATATATGTTCGTTGTAACGCTCTGAGACTAGTTTCTAGGTTACTGCACTTCACACCATGGTAATAAAGTGAACATTATTATTGTTATTATTATTAATTTTACGAGGAAGAGATAAACCCGTAGAGGTTATACAGCTCACTGGTATGGGTGTCCATCAGTTTATAAAAGAAGATGAAGAGCTTTAATCCCTTGACACGAGATGGCGCCACTGTCATCCAGTGCTCCTTTTCAAGGGGAACGAGGTGGTCTCGTATGAGCCCTAACAATCCTTCCCTGGGGGTGGTCATGGCTGACCCTTCATCTGTACCCTGGGGTGGTCATGGCTGGCCCTTCATCTGTACCCTGGGGGTGGTCATGGCTGGCCCTTCACCTGTACCCTGGGGGTGGTCAGGGTATTCGGGTTGTCGTCATCAGTGACCTCGTCAGTGGAGTGAGTGACGTCAAACACACAGCCTCAGGCCTCCAACAACCAAAGAAATCCTCCTCATACAAACACACACACACACAAAACAGGCCAAGTGCCTTTGACAACTGGTAACTAACTAACAGCAAGAGATTCAAAGAGATCTTTACAGAAGAAAGTTGAGAGTTAGCAGACGGCACTGTAGTTAGACCTGATCAACAGGTACTAGACAGCATCAGCATAACAAGACGGGATGGAACTACCAGGTCAGCTTGAAGCAATGGGTCTAAATAACATATCTCTGTGAGCGCTGAGGAAAAGCAGAGCCAGTAATGATATACAACCAATAAAGAATGAAAAGCCAAAACACCGTGGCTGGAATAATACACAAATAACCAGCGCGTTGGAGAATGAAATTTATAACGACGTTTCAGTCCGACTTGAGCTATTAACTCGTTACTAGTTAATGATCCAAGTCGGACCGAAACGTCGTCATAAGATTCATTCTCCTATGTACGGGTTATTTGTGTATATACAACCCAGCTCTCCAAGCTCTAATTAGATCAAGTACTCCCAGAAGTTCTGAAGAAGTAAAGGACATTAAAGCACTTGGGCAGAAAGAAATTCTTTACAGAAAACCAACACGGATTTAGGAAGGAAAATTCTGTTTTATAAAATTTCTTGAGTTGTATGACAGTCACAGAGATAAAAGAAGACAAGGCTGGTCGGAATGCATCATCTTGGACTGCTGGAAAGCATTTGATACAACACCGCACCAGAGATTCATCCAGAAACTGGAGTAACAGACAGCGATAACACGCAGAGTGCTCCAGGCTGAGCTGCTCATTACTCCATCTACTGACTTCTGTATTGACCTGAATGACAGAAGGCAGAGAGTAACAGTAAGGGATGAGACATCAGAATGGGAGAGAGTAACGAGTGGCGTTCTGCAAGGATTAGTGTTAGGACCACTACTGTTCCTAATATATGTGAACGACCTACCAGAAGGGATCGAATTCAAAGTGTTTCTGTATGTGAATGATGCAAAATAAAGAGAAGAATAAGAGCAGGAGCGGACAGTGATAAACTTCAGGGTGACCTTAACAGGCTACAGTGGCTTCTCGAGTTCAATCCTAAAAAATGCAAGGTCGTATGAAGGGGAGAAAGTAAGGGAAGACCGGAAACAGAGTATAGCATGGGAGGAGAGAAGCCGCAAATATCACAAAGTGAGGACCTGAGGTAAATATAACACCGAAAATATTGACAGAATTAGACGTAACATCAGCGGCATATGGAACATTAGCAAGCCTCAGAATAGCATTCAGTAACTTGAATAAAAAGTCCTTCAGAACCATATATACAACAAATGTTATGCCAATTATTGAGTATGCAGTCCCAGCATGGAACGTACAGCTGATAAAACATGCGAAGAGACTCGAAAATGTCCAAAGATTTGCAACCAGGCTAGTGCCAGAACTGACAGATGCACTATAAGGAGAGGTTGAAGGAACTAAACCTGGGGACCCTGGCATAGAAAAGGACAAAATCCTACACTTTAGTGAGACTATCATTCCACCAGAACCTTCACTGGTGCTACTCTAGTGAGACTATCATTTAACCAGAACCTTCACTGGTGCTACACTCTTGTACTGTGTTATACAGAGCTGATGTTGTCATGGCCTCACTACAAAGACAGTCAGAAGACGGCTATTATACCACAAGAAGGACAATCAGCTGTTTAAGTCTAGCTGTATCTTTACATTTAAATGATAAGTAATATTGGCACTGTGATGAATAAAACGTGCAACAAGTGTTTTCATTATGAATACGTTTCGCCAACCAGTGACTTTTTTCCAGTTCAGTACAGAGATTATGTAGTGGAGAGAGAGTACAAAAAAGACACAATAACGTGACTGGAACAATACACAAACAACCCGCCTGTGACAATGTTTCGGTCCGACTTGGACTCTTTACAAGTCACCCTGTAAATGGTCCAAGTCGGACCGAAACGTTGTCATAACCTTCTTTCTCCCATGTGCTGTTTTATTTGTGTAGTGGAGAGAGTGGAAGATGAGATAACTATTCTCTCTATCTGTTCTGACTGCAGGACATGTGTGTAGTGATCATCATCACTCTGAGTTATATTAATGAAAGTTACGAGAGTAAACACCTTCCATCAAGGCTGACGCACTCACCCATTCTTGTCTTTGTTGCCATCGTTGTTGTTGCTGTTGTTGTTGCTGTTGGTGGTGCTGTTGTTGTTGTTGTTGTTGCTACTGAATCTGGCTGCGGCGGCTGCAGCGGTGGTGGTGGTGGCAGTGGTGGTGGTGGAGGTGGTGGAGGTGGTGGTGGAGGTGGAGGGGTAATAGTAGTAGCAGTGGTATGCAAGGAGCGTTGAGACTGGACCACGCCCTGACAGTGTTGTTACGTCACTACACACTTACACACACACACACACACACACACAGATAGTCTAGGTCCAAAGACTGCAACCACTCAAAGAAAAGATCTTGGGGTGAGTATAATCCCGAGCACATCCCTGAGGCACACATCAATCAGATAACTGCTGCAGCATACGGGCCTGGCAAACCTAAGAATAGCTTCCAATACCTCACTAAGGAATCATTCAAGACTCTGAACCATATACGTCAGGCCCATACTGGAGTATGCAGCACCGGTTTGGAACCCACACCTGGTCAAGCACGTCAAGAAATTAGAGAAAGTGCAAAGGTTTGCACAAGACTAGTCCCAGAGCTAAGGGGATTGTCCTACGAAGAAAGGTTAAGGGAAATCGGCCTGACGACACTAGAGGACAGGAGGGTTAGGGGAGACATGATAACGACATATAAAATACTGCGAGGAATAGATAAGGTGGACAGAGACAAGATGTTCCAGAGAGGGGACACAGAAACAAGGGGTCATAATTGGAAGTTGAAGACTCCTATGAGTCAAAGGGATGTTAGGAAGTATTTCTTCAGTCATAGAGTTGTCAGGAAGTGGAATAGCTTAGAAAGCGACATAGTGGAGGCAGGAACCATACATAGTTTTAAGACTAGGTTTGATAAAGCTCATGGAGCAGGGAGAGAGAGGACCTAGTAGCAATCAGTGAAGAGGCGGGGCCAGGAGCTATGACTCGACCCCTGCAACCACAAATAGGTGAGTACAAATAGGTGAGTACACACATACACACATACACACACACACACGGACGGAATAGACTCAGAAGTGTTTCTGTTCGCAGATGATGTGAAACTAATGAAGAGAATTAAATCAGATGAGGATCAGGCAGGACTTCAAAGAGATCTGGACATGCTGAACACCTGGTCCAGCAACTGGCTTCTCGAATTTAACCCAGTCAAATGCAAAGTCATGAAGATCGGGGAAGGGCAAAGAAGACCGCAGACAGAGTACAAGCTAGGTGGACAAAGACTGCAAACCTCGTTAAAGGAGAAAGACCTTGGGGTGTGTATAACACCAAGCACGTCTCCGGAAGCACACATCAACCAGATAACTGCGGCAGCATTTGGGCGACTGGCAAACCTAAGATTAGCGTTCCGTTACCTTAATAAGGAATCGTTCAAGACACTGTACTCCGTGTACGTCAGGCCCATACTAGAATATGCAGCACCAGTCTGGAACCCACACCTGGTCAAGCACGTCAAGAAATTAGAGAAAGTGCAAAGGTTTGCGACAAGGTTAGTTCCAGAGCTAAGGGGAATGTCCTACGACGAAAGGTTAAGGGAAATTGGCCTGACAACACTGGAGGACAGGAAGGTTAGAGAAGACATGATAACGACATACAAAATACTGCGGGGAATTGACAAGGTAGATAGTGACAGGATGTTCCAGAGAGGGAACACAGAAACAAGGGGACACAATTGGAAGTTGAAGACTCAGATGAGTCAAAGAGATGTTAGGAAGTATTTCTTCAGTCATAGAGTTGTCAGGAAGTGGAATAGTCTGGAAAGTCACGTAGTGGAGGCAGGAACCATATATAGTTTTAAGACGAGGTATGATAAAGTTCATGGAGCAGGGAGAGAGAGACCTAGTAGCGATCAGTGAAGAGGCGGGGTCAGGAGCTATGAATCGACCCCTGTGACCACAAATAGGTGAGTACACACACACACACCGGGTCTTGTCCTCTACCTCAGTGTTTTATACATCTCGGTTGTTTCCTAGTTATACTCACCTAGTTGTTTCTGCAGTGGGGATGGGGGATAGATTCTCAGCTCCTGGCCCCACCTCTCACATTTGGCAGCTACTGGATTCACTCTCTCCTGGCTTAGTGAGCCCTATCATACCTATTCTTAAACCTGTGCAGGTTGTTCCACTTGCTGACCATTATGAGGTTCAAGAAATATTTCCTAACATCCCATTGACTCATCTGTGTTCGTAACTTTGACGTGTTCCCTCGTGCTCGTGGCCTGGCAGGCAACGCCTTCCACACACAATGTCTGTGGTTCGATCCCCGGCAAGGGTGGAAACACTGGAAAGTGACGTAGTGGAGGCAGGATCCATACATAGCTTTAAGAAGAGGTACGATAGAGCTCATGGAGCAGGGAGAGAGTGGACCTAGTAGCGACCATTGAAGAGGCGGGGCCAGGAGCTATGAATCGACCCCTGTAGCCACAATTAGGTGAGTACTGGGCGTGTTTCCTTACACCTACTGTCCCCGTTCACCTAGCAAGCAAGTAGGTACCTGGGTGTTAGTCGACTAGTGTGGGTCGCATCCTGGGGGACAAAATTGAGGACCCCAATGGAAATAAGACAGACAGTCCCTCGATGACGCACTGACTTTCTTGGGTTATCCTGGATGGCTAACCCTCTGGGGTTAAAAATCCGAACAAAATCTTATCTCTACACAGCCTCTACCTGTCCACCCTATTCATTCCGTAAGTTGTATTGCAGGTCGCTATCACCTCTCCACTGACACTTCTATCATCGACCCTCATCATATTTACCTCCTTCAGTGCTTCCTCATAACTCACACCCAATACCTCCAGAACTAGCCATAACTCACACCCTGTACCTCCAGAACTAGTCATAACGCACACCCTCTACCTCCAAAACTAGTCATAACTCACACCCTCTACCTCCAGAACTAGTCATAGCTCACACCCCTCTACCTCCAGAACTAGTCATAACTCACACCCTCTACCTCCAGAACTAACAATAACTCACACCCACTACCTCCAGAACTAGTCATAACTCACACCCTCTACCTCCAGAACTAATCATAACTCACACCCTCTACCTCCAGAACTAGTCATAACTCACACCCACTACCTCCAGAACTAATCATAACTCACACCCTCTACCTCCAAAACTAGTCTAGTTACAAACTTTAACACCTTTTCCAGCTTCTTGACACGCTTAATGAGGTGTGGGTTCCCTAGTGGTTCTGCATACTCCAAGGCGACCCTGGAATATACCGGGTAGTGTCAACAAGGACCATCATCACCTTAGATATTACTAAGACAGTACAGGCGCTTATTAAGCCGACACTTATCGTCTAATTCTACATCGAAGAATTCCCAGTTTACGATACCTTTACATTTACCTTTACCTTTGTGCATATATTGTATACAGTGATGAGTACAGTGTCTATTTTTACCACTTCCTGTGTGGTTTAAAAATAATGCTGAATCCTAATGTTACACACATGCCTCACTCTTCAACTTGTCGGTCTTGGAGAGTGTAATGGACAAGTTGAGTAGTAGCAGCAGCAACACACACAGCAAAAGGCATTCTTGAGATTCCCCAGGGCTCGGGCTTAATGCCCAAAGCTGGGGTGTGGCTCCAAAAGGATCCTGTAGTGCTTGCTGTCTTTGCACCTCCTGACATCTTCTGCTGCTATGCAGCTGCTACACCCTTCGAGCCCATTGTGGGCGGGGTTTGTGGCAGCCCAAAGTGTCTAGCTTCTCCTTCCGATCCCCGTGGGGGCGGGGAATGGAGATAGGCCTGGGGACAGCTGGTCCCAGAAGACGAGGAGGTACTTTACCTCCTCCCATGGCAGACATTGGTCTGAGACACTTCCACGACAGGGAGCCAAGGCCGGGCCACCTCTCGGAAAAGGCCCAGGCCGGGCGATTATACCGGCGAATCTACAACAGAACATTGCCGGTCTTTTAAATAATTTGCATCACAGTATGATGTCCACCGAAAATGCTACTGATATAATTCCTTAGTCTCCCCTTGGGAGGAACACTTGCAGAAAGAGGCCATTGTATCTTCTGCAGCCTCTGGAGTAAAGTCAGTGTGGAAAGGAGGAGGACAAAAGAACTGTCAGTTTGCAGAGAACTTCTGGTATGCGCAGTTTTACCGACCAGCAACGTATCTCAACACTGTTATTATCTCTGTATTTATCCTTTCAAAATATAATTACACAGATAATCCGCACGAGGGAGAAAAAAACTTTTGACGACGTTTCGGTCAGACTGGGATCATTAACTAGTGTGTGCCTAATTAATGGTCCAAGTCGGACCGAAACGTCGTCATAAGTTTGTCTCTGCTGTGTGTGTTACTTGTGTATTGTTCCAGTCAAGGTATTGTACCTTTTTGTTCTTTTAAAATGTACTTCTCAAAACCGTGTATATATGACCTTCACAAGTGTCAGAGTATCTGTATGTAGTTACAGAAGTAGAGGTGTACACGTGGTGTACCGTCAGTGGTGTACACGTGGTGTACCGTCAGTGGTGTACACGTGGTGTACCGTCAGTGGTGTACACGTGGTGTACCGTCAGTGGTGTACACGTGGTGTACCGTCAGTGGTGTACACGTGGTGTACCGTCAGTGGTGTACACGTGGTGTACCGTCAGTGGTGTACACGTTGTGTACCGTCAGTGGTGTACACGTGGTGTACCGTCAGTGGTGTACACGTGGTGTACCGTCAGTGGTGTACACGTGGTGTACCATCAGTGGTGTACACGTGGTGTACCGTCAGTGGTGTACACGTGGTGTACCGTCAGTGGTGTACACGTGGTGTACCGTCAGAGGTGTACACGTGTTGTACCGTCAGTGGTGTACACGTGGTGTACCGTCAGAGGTGTACACGTGGTGTACCGTCAGAGGTGTACACGTGGTGTACCGTCAGTGGTGTACACGTGGTGTACCGTCAGTGATGTACCGTCATGGTGTACCGTCAGTGATGTACCGTCAGTGGTGTACCGTCAGGTGTACCGTCAGTGGTGTACCGTCAGCGGTGTACCGTCAGTGGTGTACCGTCAGCGGTGTACCGTCAGTGGTGTACCGTCAGCGGTGTACCGTCAGTGGTGTACCGTCAGCGGTGTACCGTCAGTGGTGTACCGTCAGTGGTGTACCGTCAGTGGTGTACCGTCAGTGGTGTACCGTCAGTGGTGTACCGTCAGCGGTGTACCGTCAGTGGTGTACCGTCAGCGGTGTACCGTCAGTGGTGTACCGTCAGCGGTGTACCGTCGTGGTGTACCGTCAGGCGGTGTACCGTCAGTGGTGTACCGTCAGCGGTGTACCGTCAGTGGTGTACCGTCAGTGGTGTACCGTCAGTGGTGTACCGTCAGCGGTGTACCGTCAGTGGTGTACCGTCAGGGTGTACCGTCAGTGGTGTACCGTCAGTGGTGTACCGTCAGTGGTGTACCGTCAGTGGTGTACCGTCAGTGGTGTACCGTCAGTGGTGTACGTGGTGTACCGTCAGTGGTGTACCATGGTGTACCGTCAGTGGTGTACCGTCAGTGGTGTACCGTCAGTGTGTACCGTCAGTGGTGTACCGGCCGTCAGCGGTGTACCGTCAGTGGTGTACCGTCAGTGGTGTACCGTCAGTGGTGTACCGTCAGTGATGTACCGTCAGTGGTGTACCGTCAGCGGTGTACCGTCAGTGGTGTACCGTCAGCGGTGTACCGTCAGTGGTGTACCGTCAGCGGTGTACCGTCAGTGGTGTACCGTCAGCGGTGTACCGTCAGTGGTGTACCGTCAGCGGTGTACCGTCAGTGGTGTACCGTCAGTGGTGTACCGTCAGTGGTGTACCGTCAGTGGTGTACCGTCAGTGGTGTACCGTCAGTGGTGTACCGTCAGTGGTGTACCGTCAGTGGTGTACCGTCAGTGGTGTACCGTCAGTGGTGTACCGTCAGTGGTGTACACATGCTGGTGTTTTGTCATCAATGTTTATCTTGTCATAATATTTTCCATTTTGCATTGTGTGTGTGTGTGTGTGTGTGTGTGTGTGTGTGTGTGTGTGTGTGTGTGTGTGTGTGTGTGTGTGTGTGTGTGTGTGTGTGTGTGTGTGTGTGTGTGTGTGTGTGTGTGTGTGTGTGTGTGTGTGTGTGTGTGAATACTCACCTAATTGTGGTTGCAGGGGTCGAGACTCAGCTCCTGGCCCCGCCTCTTCGCTGTCCGCTACTGGGTCTCTGCTCTCCCTGCTCCATGAGCTTTATCATACCTTGTCTTAAAACTATGTATGGTTCCTGCCTCCACTATATCTTTCTCTAGACTATTCCACTTCCTGACTACTCTGTGGCTGAAGAAATGCTTCCTAACATCCCTTTGACTCATCTGAGTCTTCAGCTTCAAGTTGTGTCCCCTTGTTTCTGTGTTCCCTCTCTGGAACATCCTGTCACTGTCTACCTTGTCGATTCCCCGCAGTATTTTGTATGTCGTTATCATGTCTTGTGTGTGTGTGTGTGTGTGTGTGTGTGTGTGTGTGTGTGATCTCACAATTAATATTTGCACCAAGAACTCATTAACCGGGTGTAGACTAGTGAATTGCTAATTACTTTATAATTTGTTCATGATTGTAACCATGTATAAACGTAAGTAAGTAAATTTACTTACTTACATGATTCATTACCTTTGTAACTTGTGAGTTCATTACCTTTGTAACTTGCTCAGCTATCAAAACTTTTGGCCCAGTCTCTGGACCCATTATGTACCTCTGTAATCTTTTGACTACCGCCCACAGGATGGGTATGGGGTGCATAATAAAGATATTAAACTAAAACTAACTAAACCTGTCTCTGAGAGATAGCTGACGACTGTTCACTAAGAGTTGGTTGATGATTACATTGCACACTGAGAGATATTTAATTATTATATTTTACAGAGAAACATGTTTACCAATTGTACACTGAGATAATATACACTGAAGAATGGGTCCCAATTGTACACTAAGAGATCTACCTGGAGTACACCTGGAGGATGTTTCAGGGTTCAACGCCCCCAGAACATAACGAGGCTTCGAGGTGAATCAGGGCCTGATCAACCAGGCTGTAACTACTTGTCGCACGTAATCCAACGTATGAACCACAACCCGGCTGGTCAGGTACTGACTTTAGGTGTCTGTCCAGCTCCCTCTTGAAGACACCCAGGGGTATATAGGTAATTCCCTTATGTATGTTGGGAGGCAGTTGAACAGTCTTGGGCCCTGACACTTATTGTGTTTTCTCTTAGCATACTCGTGGCGCCCCTGCTTTTCATTGGGGGATGTTGCATCGCCTGCCGAGTCTTTTGCTTTCGTCGGGAGTGATTTCCGAGTGCACAGATTTGGGACTAGTCCCTCTAGGATTTTCCAAGTGTAAATTATGATGTATCTTTCTCGTCTGCGTTCCAAGGAGTACAGGTCAAGGGTCTTTAAACGGTCCCAGTAACTAAAGTGCTTAACTGTACTTATACGTGCAGTAAACGTTCTCCGGAGTTTTTGTTAGTTTAATACCTTTATTATGCACCCCATACCCATCCTGTGGGCGGTATATTCTCCAGATCTTCAATTTCTACTGCCTTTTGACAGAGGCCGTTAGTGTACAGCAGTACACCAGCTTAGAGAGAACAAATGACTTAAAGAGGATCATAATTGGCTCGGCATCCCATGTTTTGAAAGTTCTCATTATCCATCCTATCATTTTCCAAGATGTGATAATGACATTGTTGTCATCTTTGAAAGTGAGATTCTTTTATATTATCACTCGCAAGTCCTTCATATTAGTTTTTCACTCTATTGTGTGGTTATAACTTGTTTTATATTCCGATTTAACTTTCATTTCCTCAAGTTTTCCATAACGGAGTCACTGAATTTTGTCCCCATTGAACTTCCCAGTTCTACACCGAGAGATGGTCCCCACTTGCACACTGAGAAATGGATCTCAACTGCAGCAGCAGCAGCATGGCAGTAGAAAAAAGAGTAAGTAGAGGTAGAGTTTGTAGCTAAAAAAGAAGAAGAAGAAGAAGAAGTAGTAAGAAAAATGAAGGAATGACCAGTGAGGATAGACAATGTAAAAGGCAGAAGGGCCAGTGAGACACTGGAGCTCATCCTCAGCATACACACACTAAACCTCCGCCACCAATATCACTAATTACAACACCACCTCTGCAACTAGCATCCCCAACCATCATCACCAACACTACTCCACCACAGACAGTGGCGAACCTACATTTTTGGGCCCCTGAAGCTTGAACTGTTATGGGAGGCACTTTGCAACCCCTTCTCATACAGTAGACCCAAAATTAAGCCATGTGGATTAAAGTCGCTTCTGGGGCCCCTCCGAGATTAGGGGCCCTGAAGCTTAAGCTTCATCTGTTTCATAGTAGATCCGTCCCTGATCACAGATATAACCACACCCAAACCCACAAACCGAGCATCATGGGTAGAGGGAAGGAGGGAGGACACTGTGACCGTATTGGTACAGTCCTCACGCACAACCCTTGAGGGCAGGGGGCGGGGTCCAGCCTCACCTTGAAGGAGGTACGATGGGTGGGCACTCAAGTGGTATATAAGGCCCAGTCACCAGCCGTCTCATCATCATTCTTCTCCGCCTTCACAGAGGATTCACCTCCCCAACACCTGCATTCGCCAAGATGATGAAGATTGTGAGTGAGAATTATCTGTGTTCTAAGTGCTGGTTAATGCTAGGAGAGGAGGACGACACTTGTCTACAGTCTTGGATATTTATTATAGAAAACGTATCGCCAGGAGAGTCTTCATCATCCTTAATGATAAAGTCACTAGTGGTGAAATATTTTCTTCTAATAAATATCCAGAGCTGTATACAAGTGTTTTTTTTTTTTTGAGGGAGGGGGCACAGTTTGTGTGCATGACCATATTATTGACCAGCAATGCTGAGAAAGTTACCCCCTGACGCAGGTGTTAGTTATATGACGACAGGCTCCGTGGAGCTTGTGTTCATGTGCTCCAGACTCTTCCACTGGCTTTCCGCTCTCAAACATTATAACATGTGATTCTAGTTTTTCCACCATACTTAAGAAACTAACCTACGACTCACCACTCAGCTACACCCTAGCACTTCCTGAGACTAGAGTGACTCCCTTAGCTTCAACCTAGCACTGCCTGAGGCTAGAGTGACTCCCTGAGCTGCACTCTAGCACTGCCTGAGGTTAGAGTGACTCCCTCAGCTGCACCCTAGCACTGCCTGAGGTTAGAGTGACTCCCTCAGCTGCACCCTAGCACTGCCTGAGGCTAGAGTGACTCCCTCAGCAGCACCCTGGCACTGCCTGAGGCTAGAGTGACTCCCTCAGCAGCACCCTGGCACTGCCTGAGGCTAGAGTGACCATCTTTTATTTTCTTGAGAACTGCTTCCAGAATTATTTTCTATAATTCATTTTTCGAACCATTCACTTGTTCAGAAAAAAATATTAAGAGTTGCTTATCGAATCAGACTGTTTAAAATAAAATCGCTTTAAACTAACACATTATTTATTCTGTTGCACTAGGGATTTTTTTTTGTATTCGTTTATGTTGTAAGAGTTACTCACGACCTCCGATTTTTGTCATTTAAATGAGAAGATGTTTTAGCCACCAAGGATTTAATTATACTTTCTGTATAAACCGCACATTGTGTTACGTGTGAAGACTCATTAATTATTGAGGTTCAACGAGTTTCTTGCCCACCAGATTCACTTAACGAGTCTCAAGTAATGCTATGCAGCATTTAATTTTATGTTGAATCTTTGTTGTAATTTTCGTGGCTTTGTTGTGTAAAGGGTTGCCATGGCGACGTAATGTCATGCTACACGGAGAGACATAATAATAATAATCTTTATTTCTGCAAGTATATGATACAACTTATACAGACCATAGTTAACAACAATGACATACTGCTATATAGAAAGCCGCTTGTTACGCAGAGCATTTCCCGCAAATTTGGTCAGTTTTGTAATAGGATGCGACCCACACCAGTCCACTAACACCCTGGTACCTATTTTACTGGTTAGTCTTAGCACCCTCGAGGGGTCGCTGCCCCAGGGGGCGTCACTGTCACCAGCTGGTGTCCATCCCCTTGGTGGTTAGACCTAAATTTTCTCCACACCCGGACCTCAGTATGTGAGGTGACTGCGCTAGCGATCCAGCTTTGGGACACCCATCAAGCTACCATGGCGGCCTCTGAGTGCTGGCAGTGTGTACTTCTCAGGAGCAATGTACAACTCACAGTCTGGGTCTCCGTCACATGATGACACTCTCAGTGGAAGTTTTCACAGCTGGATGATACCTTTCCCTGGCTTACCCGCTCTTTCAATAAAGTCACATCACAAGGATGTACTGGTAGACCTACACTATATATATAGTAAAACACGATAACCACGCAGTAAGGTTCCAAGATGACGTAAAGATGCTATGGCAATAAGATGGTGAGTTGCCACGCAGACGACCAGCAAGATTCCATCTTGCAGTAAGACAGTGTAGCTTGATTTGCACGAGGGGTCCCTTAAGAAAGATATTTACAGGTGAAGGGGGCGGTTGCTAGCGCACTCATATCTCATATACTGAGGTCCGTGGTTCGATCCCCGGTACGGGTGTAAACATTAGGGTTTGTTTCCTGAAGACATCTGCTGTCCCTGTTCACCTAGCAGTAAATGGGTTCCTGGGTGTTAGCCGACTAGTGTGGGTTGCTTCCTGGGGACAAAATTAACCTAATTTGTCCGAAATGCTCTGCGTAACCAGGGGCTTTCTATATAGTAGTACGTCACTGATGTCAGCCATGGTCTGTATAGGTTGTATCATGTACTTGCAGAAATAAAGATTATTATTATTATTATTATTATTATTATTATTATTATTATTATTATTATTATTATTATTATTATTATAAGAGTCCAGAGTGGCCCTCTGTGGTCTCTATATATTCACAATAGACCTAAGTTCTCCTACTTTCTGTGATCATTAAATATATTCAGTGACTCTGTGTTCTCTAGTTACAGTGGTTCTCTGTGATCACTAGCTCATCATAGTGGTTCTCTGTGATCACTAGCTCATCACAGTGGTTCTCTGTGATCACTAGCTCATCACAGTGGTTCTCTGTGATCACTAGCTCATCACAGTGGTTCTCTGTGCTCACTAGCTCATCACAGTGGTTCTCTGTGATCACTAGCTCATCACAGTGGTTCTCTGTGATCACTAGCTCATCACAGTGGTTCTCTGTGATCACTAGCTCATCATAGTGGTTCTCTGTGATCACTAGCTCATCACAGTGGTTCTCTGTGATCACTAGCTCATCACAGTGGTTCTCTGTGATCACTAGCTCATCACAGTGGTTCTCTGTGATCACTAGCTCATCACAGTGGTTCTCTGTGATCACTAGCTCATCACAGTGGTTCTCTGTGATCACTAGCTCATCACAGTGGTTCTCTGTGATCACTAGCTCATCACAGTGGTTCTCTGTGATCACTAGCTCATCACAGTGGTTCTCTGTGATCACTAGCTCATCACAGTGGTTCTCTGTGATCACTAGCTCATCACAGTGGTTCTCTGTGATCACTAGCTCATCACAGTGGTTCTCTGTGATCACTAGCTCATCATAGTGGTTCTCTGTGATCACTAGCTCATCACAGTGGTTCTCTGTGATCACTAGCTCATCACAGTGGTTCTCTGTGATCACTAGCTCATCATAGTGGTTCTCTGTGATCACTAGCTCATCATAGTGGTTCTCTGTGATCACTAGCTCATCACAGTGGTTCTCTGTGATCACTAGCTCATCATAGTGGTTCTCTGTGATCACTAGCTCATCACAGTGGTTCTCTGTGATCACTAGCTCATCACAGTGGTTCTCTGTGATCACTAGCTCATCACAGTGGTTCTCTGTGATCACTAGCTCATCACAGTGGTTCTCTGTGATCACTAGCTCATCATAGTGGTTCTCTGTGATCACTAGCTCATCATAGTGGTTCTCTGTGATCACTAGCTCATTATAGTGGTTCTCTGTGATCACTAGCTCATCATAGTGGTTCTCTGTTATCACTAGCTCATCACAGTGGTTCTCTGTGATCACTAGCTCATCACAGTGGTTCTCTGTGATCACTAGCTCATCATAGTGGTTCTCTGTGATCACTAGCTCATCATAGTGGTTCTCTGTGATCACTAGCTCATCATAGTGGTTCTCTGTGATCACTAGCTCATCATAGTGGTTCTCTGTGATCACTAGCTCATCACAGTGGTTCTCTGTGATCACTAGCTCATCATAGTGGTTCTCTGTGATCACTAGCTCATCAGTGGTTCTCTGTGATCACTAGCTCCTCAAGTGGTTCTCTGTGATCACTAGCTCATCACAGTGGTTCTCTGTGATCACTAGCTCATCACAGTGGTTCTCTGTGATCACTAGCTCCTCACAGTGGTTCTCTGTGATCACTAGCTCATCACAGTGGTTCTCTGTGATCACTAGCTCATCACAGTGGTTCTCTGTGATCACTAGCTCATCATAGTGGTTCTCTGTGATCACTAGCTCCTCACAGTGGTTCTCTGTGATCACTAGCTCATCACAGTGGTTCTCTGTGATTTATGAGAGGCCACAGAACATGAAAGTGCTCTTCCTTATAGCCAAGTACTGAATATTACCTCTCTCCTCACAGGTGGTACTGGCCATGGTGGTGTCAGCTGCTGCTGCTGCAACAGTGTACACAGCTGGCCTGCCCTTCCCTGGCTTCAACTTCCCCGGCCTGCAGTACTCTGGCTGGCCTGTCGCCACCGCCCCTGGCCTCACCTACGCCGCTAACCCCTCCCTCCTCCACGGCATCTCACCTGCCCTCACCTACGCCGCCGCTCCTGGCCTCACCTACGCCGCCGCTCCTGGTCTCACCTACGCCGCCGCCGCACCTGCCCTGGTGGCCCCTACACCTTACCAGGTGCAGACAGGTGTCAAGACTGAGGTAGCCGTAGAGCCGGTTGAGCAACACGGCTACGTCATCAAGTATTAGACGCCCGCCCGCCCGCACGCCCACACACCGGTAACTGTACGCCCACCACGCCAGCCATGACGCCCGCGACGCAGGACACCACGCCCGCGGCGGCGTAAGCCACAATCACAGGGCTCTAACATCAAGCCCACGATGCCAGGAACCACGCCCACTCCGGCCAGACACGCCCGGGTCCAGGCTAGTGCCCCGCCCACACTAACACCCAGGCGGGGTAGAGCACGGACTCACACTTCATCATCTTCCTCATGCCAACACTTTCTTCCTGTCTTCCTCTGTAAATATAAACATAGAAAGACTATGGTGATTTATTTTCCTTCCCTAGCGCACTGCCCAGGGGTTTGAACTCCATCCACCCACCCGTTCCCTGGTTTCCTTACCTTAACTTTATGCTACCTGAACACCTGGTTTATTGTTCACTAGTAGTTCACACTGTGTATGATATCAGGTCCCATAGTTACATCTTGAACAATATAGCACTAGAAGTTATAATTATAACATTAATTATTAAAGGGGTGGCCCGGTAAGCCAGCGGAAGGCCTCGGTCAGATGACCAAAAAGCTCCAGCTGTAGGTCATTATTTGACTAAGACCAGTGTCAGGATACACTTGTCCTATTTCCTGAAGAACCTTACCTAACCTAACCTTGAACAGTATTACAGTCACTTTATAAGAACATAAGAATGGAGGAACACTGCAGAAGGCCTACTGGCCCATACAAGGCAGGTCTTTATCAAAACCACCACTACACACAGCTACCCAAAAGTTTTCTCCCGTACCCAAGACACCAATCAAACCCAGCCCCTCCCACTCATAAGAACATAAGAAAGAAGAAACACTGCAGCAGGCCTACTAACCCATGCGAGGCAGGTCCAATTCTCCCACCGGCTTAAACCAATGCCTACCCGGGAGATTGTTCCACGTATCCACAACTCTGTTCGAAAACCAGTACCTACCTATGTTATTTTTAAATCTAAATTTATCTAACTTAAATCCATTATTCTTACCTGGTTCGACACTTTATTATCACCTTTGTTTATGCCCATCATCCACTTATACACATCGATGATATCTCCCCTCATTCTACGTCTCTCCAGATGTAGAATGTGTGATGACGTCTCTCCAGACGTAGAATGTGTGATGACGTCTCTCCAGACGTAGAATGTGTGATGACGTCTCTCCAGACGTAGAATGTGTGATGACGTCTCTCCAGACGTAGAATGTGTGATGACGTCTCTCCAGATGTAGAATGTGTGATGACGTCTCTCCAGACGTAGAATGTGTGATAACGTCTCTCCAGACGTAGAATGTGTGATGACGTCTCTCCAGACGTAGAATGTGTGATGACGTCTCTCCAGACGTAGAATGTGTGATGACGTCTCTCCAGACGTATAATGTGTGATGACGTCTCTCCAGACGTAGAATGTGTGATGACGTCTCTCCAGACGTAGAATGTGTGATGACGTCTCTCCAGACGTAGAATGTGTGATGACGTCTCTCCAGACGTCATCACACAGGTTCTCCCACAATATAAACTCGAGATAAAATCAGAGGATAATTCAGATATCTTATCAGCACTCAAAACACTGCTTATTACTTGGTTACAATCTTATCTACTCTCAGGGCTGATGATTAAGACACATGTGCAACTGTTGGATATCATTATGGTTGAAACGTTTCTCCTACACGGTAGACTTCTTCAGTCAAATACAGAGGCAACAGTGTAGTAGTGAAGTGAAGATGATGTCATCAGTCCATCAACCTTGGTGAAATGGTATTTAAGGTGGTCAGTCCCTCAGGTGAGGGACTGACCACCTCGTGAACAAACACTAGGACGTACTTATTCGGTCCCAGGACCGAAACGTTTTCTAATATGTCCTAGTTTTTGTTCACGTGGCTTTTTAAAGCAATTTCTCGGTATCAATTACCAAGGTTTATACCAAAATAGAAAATAGAAAAAACTGGGAGTAGGAAAAAACAAGAGAGAGAGAGAGAGAGAGAGAGAGAGAGAGAGAGAGAGAGAGAGAGAGAGAGAGAGAGAGAGAGAGAGAGAGAGAGAGAGAGAGAGAGAGAGAGAGAGAGAGAGAGAGAGAGAGAGAGAGAGAGAGAGAGAAGTGTATAAGTATGGAGGTAACTTGAGAGATAAGTTACAATAGTTATATTAGACATTTATCTTTGATTATCACAAAGCACAGCAAGTTCAGATGTTCTTAACAATATTTCAGGTGTTGGCAGATAGACAGCTTTTAGAGCTTTCTGGCAGAGAGTTTCAGTTTTTATGACTTCATGTACATTAAGAGGCGCGTGAGTTTCCCTGTCTCTTAATATCACGTTTATTTTCCCCTCTATAATCTACCTTGTCCATAATTACTACCCCATTTGCTTTGTCTGCTTTCGTAAGGTGAAGTCTAGGATCTTTCCTTAATTCATGGTATAACTTAACAAATCTTTGATGACAGTTGTTGTTGGAGACGCGTCAGACCAGACGTCTCCAACAACAACCTGATCCTCGTCCGTTTGACTTCTCCGCATTAGCTTCACGTCGTCTGCAAACAGGGACACTTCTGAATCCATCCCTTCCGTCATGTCATTCGCATATACCAGAAACAGCAACGGTCCTAGGACTGACCCTTGTGGAATCCCGCTCGTGTGTGTGTTTGTGTTGAACTTTAAATTGCTGTCAAGGCGTAAGCCTAAAAATTTTCCCTCGTCTTGTTTTTTTAGCGTTTACCGTTATGATGAACTGCATATTCTTGGCTTTGTTTCCAAACACCATACAGACCAGAGGCTCTTGACCTGTTTACGATCACAGACCCCCAATGGACTGCCCAGTATGTGCTCATAACCCCTTCACCAGACTGTCAAAATCCACAGCTGTCTTGGTTTTAGATTACTGCTAACCAGAACTCCTAAATCCTTCTCGCAGTCAGTAGTATTAAGATCTACATTATTTAGTTTATATGTGGCATGATTATTGTCCTGTCCAATATTTAAAACTTTGCACTTATCTATATTAAACTGCATCTGCCACTTCTCCGACCAGTCCTATTAGGTATCAGTATGACTTCAAAAGATGTCAATATCTTGGTTTTACTTTACATATGGATAGGTAGCAACAGAACACCTTATAGTTTATTCTAAGCTAACGACATTTTTTTTTAAAATTATTCAGAGATCGAGTCCATTACCCCCATTACTTGGTCCCCATATCCCCAAGGGATATGTATATCCCCGGTTAAGAACCCCTGGTATAGAATGTCTTGTCTATTTATTGTTTCTTGGGGAAAATTAGAACAGAATGAGAAATAACGAAAGTAGTGTTGCCTGCAAACAGAGAATACAGAGATAGATAGTATAATAACCTATGTGACATGTCAAGATATCTTATTAATGAAAATAAGATACCAGATATACTAAGCAAATTCCCTAAATTTGCTTGTAACAGATAAGTGAACTGTAGATATAAATTCATATGTACAATTGTTAACCCCTTTGAGGCCTAGTGCCTAGGCTTTTTGTGTATCCATATGCTCTTGCGCTACCGTCCACAGGATGGATATGGGGTGCACAATAAACTAGCCACTTCGGCGGCAAAATATAAAAAATCTAAAATCTAGATAATCACAATAATCATAACATATTTCTTATTGGCTACACAGGTAATGAATTCAGTACTATAAGGTTTAATAATAATAATAATAATAATAATAATAATAATAATAATAATAATAATAATAATAATAATAATAATAATAATAATAATCTTTATTTCTGCAAGTACTACATGTACAACATATACAGACCATAGCTGACATCAGTAACATAGCATATAGAAAGCCGCTTGTTATAAAGAGCATTTCAGGCAACTTAGGTTAATTTTATCTCCCAGGATGCGACCCCACACCAGTCGACTAACACCCAGGTAACTACTTGCTTGTTAGGTGAACGGGGACAACAGGTGTAAGGAAACACGCCCAGTGATTCCACCCTTGCTGGGGGTCGAACCACGGACACTCAATGTGTAAGGCGAGTGTGCTGCCTACCAGGCCACGGGGCACCGTACTAAGTCACACACACACTGTGACTTTGTAAATGGTCCTCTTCTATGTGTATATTGTTCCAGTCACGGTATTGTGCCATTTTTTTCGTAATAGGTATGATAATTATCTTGACGTGCACCTGTACATAAATAACCTCATTTTCAAGGACCCCAGTGGAAATAAATAAATTTGTCTAACTTTTTTGGGGTTATCCTAGGTAATTTACACTATGTATGATAATGGTATTTATGTGTATCTGTACGTAAATCAACAGTGTGAGTGTCACAGTTTAGCACAGTCTCTCCTGCCATAATAAAGAAAACATCGACGTTATCTGCAAATACAGAAAATGAAGTATGGAAGTATATATTATAGGTGAAACGTCTGTGTTTTCTAAGCTAAATTAAAATAATAATAATAATAACAATAATAATAATAATAATCTTTATTTCTACATGTACAAGGTATAGAGGCCTAGCTGACATCAATGACACACTACTATATAGAAAGCCGCTTGTTATGCTGAGTATTTCTGGTGTCTTCAGGAAACACGTCCTAATATTTTCACCCGTACCGTGGATCGAACCACGGAACTCAGTGTGTGAGCTGAGTGCGCTACCAATGTCAGATCGAGCATAAAATAAAATGTTATAATTTCAATTTAATCGTCATAATCCAAATATGATCGCGGTTAAAACGGACACAAATGCGGAACAGAAATTATATTGAAAAACTTTGTAACTGTAACCTTAGGTGTTCGTAGCTCAGTTGGTAGCGCACTTAGCTCGACTGAAGTCCGTGGTTCGATCCCCGGTACGGGTGAAAACATTTGGGCTTGTTTCTTTAAGGCACCTGCTGTCTCTGTTCACCTAGCAGTAAGTAGGTACCTGGATGTTAGTCGACTGATATGGGTCGCATCCTGGGGGCAACATTGACCTAATTTGCCCGAAATGCTCTGCATAACCAGGGGCTTTCAGTATGTCACTGATGTCAGCTATGAGGCCTGGTCACAGACCGGGCCGCGGGGGCGTTGACCCCTGGAACCCTCTCCAGGTATACCCTCTCCAGGTATACCCTCTCCAGGTATACCCTCTCCAGGTATACACCGAGAGACGTGTGTATAGAGCTTCCTCAAGTCATGTTTAGCAGTGTGTAGAGCTTATTAAGTAATGTTTCGCTGTGTAGAGCTTTATCAAGTCATGTTCCGCTCTGTGTTGATCAGCTGGGTTGTGGTGCATACGTTGGACTGCGGGCGGCGAGCACTGACAGCTTGATCGATCAGGCCAGCAACCAGGAGGTCTGGTCTGGGACCGGGGCGCGGGGGCAGTGACCCCCGGAAGAGACTCCAGGAAACCTCACTGTGCGTGTATCTTGACGACAGGTCACTGGGGGAGGGGGAGACAGAACAGGTCACTGGGGGAGGGGAAGAGAAAACAGGTCACTAGGCCTTAGGCAGGGATGTGTGATGTCACCGTGGCTGTTCAATATATTTATAGATGGCGTTGTAAGAGAAGTGAATGCTCGTGTGTTGGCAAGAGGTGTGGGATTAAAAGATAAAGAATCTAACACAAAGTGAGATTTGTCACAGTTGCTCTTTGCTGATGACACTGTGCTTTTGGGAGATTCTGAAGAGAAGTTGCAGAGGTTGGTGGACGAGGTTGGTAGGGTATGTAAAAGAAGGAAATTAAGTGAACATAGGAAAGAGTAAGGTGATGAAGATAACAAAAAAATAGGTAATGAAGGATTGGAGGGAGAGAGTATGGAAAAAGTGAATGTATTCAGATATATGGGAGTGGAACTGTCAGCAGATGGATATATGAAAGACGAGGTGAATCATAGAATTGATGAGGGAAAAAGGTGAGTGGTGCATTGAGGAGTCTATGGAGACAAAAAACGTTATCCATGGAAACAAAGAGGGGAATGTATGAGAGCATAGTTATACCAACGTTCTTTATGTGGGTGTGAGGCATGGGTTGTGAATGTTGCAACAAGGAGAAGGCTGGAGGCAGTGGAGATGTCATGTTTGAGGGAAATATGCAGTGTAAATATAATGCAGAGAATCCGTAGTTTACAAATTAGGAGGAGGTGCAGGGTTACAAAGAGTAATATCCAGACTCCAGAGGGCTGAGGAGGGGTTACTGAGGTGGTTCGAACATTTAGAGAGGATGGAACGAAATAGAATGACTTGGTGAGCATATAAATCTGTAGTGGAATGAATTCGGGGTAGGGGTCGGTCTAGAAAGGTTGGAGCAAGAGAGTAAAGCAGGTTTTGTGTGCGAGGGGCTTGGACTTCCAGCAAGCATGCGTGAGCGTGTTAGGAGCGAGCGGAGACAAATAGTTTTTATGACTTGACGTGCTGTTGGAGTGTGAGCAAAGTGACATTTATGAAGGGATTCAGGGAAACAAGCAAGCCAGACTTGAGTCCTCTAGATGGGACGTTCAGTACCTGCTCTCTGAAGGAGGCGTGTTGATGTTTCAGTTTTTTTAACTGGCAAGACAGTGATAGAGTCAATGATGGTGAAAGTGTTTCTTCTTTTCTCGGATCACTCTGTCGTAGTGGCAAACGGCCGACGTGTTAATTAAAAATAATACAAATTGGGTTTTTGTCCCCAGGATGCGACCCACACCAGTCGACTAGCACCCAGGTACCTACTTACTGCTAGGTGAACATGAACACCAGGTGTCTTAAGGAAACACGCCCCCAGTGTTTCCACCCGTTTTGGAGATCGAACCACGGACCTCAGTCTGTGAGCTGAGTGCGCTACCAACCGAGCCACGTGTCTTGGAGAGGATCGCACGTGTTCCAGAGACTTTTTTTTGGTTGCAATGCGTTGGACGTAGTGACTTTGAAGACGCAGGAACACGAAGGAATTTTCCTATATCTTGTTTATCAATGGGAGGGAGGGGGAGGGGGAGAGTGGGTGGTGGGAGAGGGAAGGGGGAGAGGGAGGTGGAAGGGTAGGGGAGGGGAGGGCGTACAGGTCACCAGGGGTTTCCCAGCACTAAACGTTTGAAGAAGTTATCATCTGGATCAGAAACCCCGAAACACATGTTGCTGTTGTTACTGTTGTTACTGTTGTTATTGTTGTTGTTATTATGTTGATGTTGTTACGTACACGGACAGGCTATACATGGCAAAGCGAGAGGAGGAGGTTGTTGGAGGGATGGGAGTGGAGGTAGAGGGTTGAGGATGGTGTTGGATGGTGGGGGATGGGGTGGGTTTGTGGAGGATGGGGTGGGATGGGGGGGATGGGGTGGGATGCTTTGGATAGGGTGGGATGGTGGAAGAGGAGAGGGAAGGTTGTGGCTGGAGAGAAACCTGCTGGGTCAGTCTGGTCAGTGCTCCCAGGGGTCAACGCCCCCCGAGGTCAGGTCCCAGACTAGGCCTCCCGGGGTGTTCCCAACCCTGCGAGAAATTCCCAAACTCTCGGAATTTTGAGGCCAAAATTTGGCAATTAACAATTTCGAAGTTTTCTACATTTTTTTAAACCTTAGAATTCTGGTTAATAAAGTAATTAATTATTTATAGACAATATTGCCAATTCGGCGAGAACTGTTTAATAAGTGAAGAGAGGGACGAGTGGCAATACACGCCAGCTGGTACACTCCAGCTGGTACACTCCAGCTGGTACACTCCAGCTGGTACACGCCAGCTGGTACACTCCAGCTGGTACACTCCAGCTGGTACACGCCAGCTGGTACACTCCAGCTGGTACACGCCAGCTGGTACACGCCAGCTGGTACACGCCAGCTGGTACACTATATAATTACTATTTTTACTGTTGATACGATATTTATTTGTGATTATCATTGTTTATTACTAAGATGCGGCCAGCAGTAACAGCTTGGTTGATCAGGCCCTGATTCACTGGGAGGCCTGATCAAGGACTGGGCCGCGGGGGCGTTGATCCCCGGAACAACCCTGCAGGTAGACTCCAGGTGAGATTCTTTCCGACCTGGGTAGGGTGGCCCGAAAAAAAGGAAGAAACAGCTTTACCGTCACTCATTCAATCACTGTCTTACCAAAAGGATGCTGATATCACAGTTCAGATGGTACTCTGAACTGCAACATTTCCGCCCCTCCTTCAGAGTGCTGGCACTCTACTTTTCACCTCCAGGACTCAAGTTCTGCTAACTGGTTTCACTGACTCCCTTCACAAATGTTACCTTGCTCACACTCCAACAGCACATCACTTCATAGAAACCACTTGCCTCCACTCCTTTCTAATACCTCACACAAGCCTGTTGGATGTCCAAGCCCCAAGCACTCAAAACATTATTAGCACCCTCCATCCAACCTTTCATGAGACCATCCCTACCTCCCCTTTTCGCCACCCCCATATTCTATTCATTCTATTTTGCTCCATCCTCTCTAAATGTCCAAACCACCTCAACAACCACTCCTTCTCAGCCCTCTGAATAACACTGATCATAACCCTCACCTTCTAATCTCAAAACTCAGAATTCTGTACACAATAATTACAATACACATTGCCCTATGATATATATAGCAGAACTTAGGCAGCTATGTTAGGTGAGGTTTCTAAGTTAGGTTTAATACAAATATATAACATTTTATATTATGGTCAATGAAAAAAATATATAAATTATCAATCTGTATTTTTGGGGAAAAAATTACAGTTTTTAATTAAGGGAGTTCGGCCTATTCGGCAAGTTCGGCTTATTAGGCTTCGGCAGTCGAATGCAGAAAATAATGGTGGAAAATGAGAAGCAGTTTGAGGTAATCATTCTCTCAGACTGGAGATGGTGTGTTTAGGCCATTAGTCTTGATATTAATAAAGCATATGCACGGAGAAGGGGTTTATATACTGCAGACAGGTGAGGCGAAGGAGCTGGAGGCGGCGTTACTGGTGGACAAAATCCACGAGTGGAAGTAAGTCACGTCACAGGTTAGTCAAGCGTTGACGAATTATATGTACCAAGATTACAAGAAGATGTGTCTGACAGATATTATTATATAAATGGTTGAGAACCGACAACTTGATGACTAAGACACTTGTGCAACACTTAGGAATCTTTATTGAGGAAACATTTCGCCAACAAGTGACTTCATCAGTCCAGGATTGAACACATCTCCAAACTAAGGGACTGATTATCTCAAACTCCTTCACATCTTCCACTTTTTTTAAATATTGGATTGATGAAGGCACTAGCTAGCGAAACGTATCTACAATTAAGATTACAGACCTCACTCACTCAAGAAGAAAGACCTAGGAGTGAGCATGGTGTCGAGCATATCTCGAGTAGCACAAATCAAACAAATTAGCACTACAGCCAATGCTCATTTGGCAAATCTTGAAATAGATTTCTGGAATCTCGACAAAATGTCATTCAGGGCCCTATATATACAATATACGTCAGGCCCATCTCGAGTATGCAACACCAGCTTGGCATCAACATATGCCGACGCACGTCGAGAAACTGGGTAGTGCAGAGGTTTGCAACGAGACTAGTCCTCGAGGTAAGAAGGTGTATGAGCACAGCTGAAAGCTAAAAACCAGATGAGTCACAAGGATGCTAGGAAATGTTTCTTTAACCCCAGGGTGGTCAGGAAGCGAAGTGATGGAGGCAGGGGCAATACATAGTTTTAAGAATAGGTATGATATGGCTCAGGAAGCCAGAATAGAGCGAACCCAACAGCGGCTGACAGAGAGGCGGGGTCAGAAATCAACATCTGCAACCACATGTAAGTGCACTTAAATGGTATACAGTACAGACAAGATGAGGAATTAGACACATCTGACACATCTGACACATCTGACGCATCTGACGCATCTGACACATCTGACACATCTGACACATCTGACGCATCTGACGCATCTGACACATCTGACACATCTGACGCATCTGACACATCTGACACATCTGACACATCTGACGCATCTGACACATCTGACACATCTGACGCATCTGACACATCTGACACATCTGGGTATCTTTATCTGTAGACGTTTCGCCCAACCAGTGGCTTTATCAATACAATACAAGAATATAATGTGAATAATTCTATACAAAAGATGATGTAATGAGTCCCTCAACCTTGGACGGTGATCTTCACCAACGACAAGGCTGACGGACTCATTGCCTCATCTTTTGTATATAATTCCTCCATTATGTCCTTGAATTGTATTGATAAAGTCGCTGTTTAGCGAAACGTCTACAAATAAAAGCACCCAGATGTTGCACATGTGTCTAATTCTTCACATATAGGTGAGTAAGGGACTAGGAAGTAGAGCTCAACTCTAGCAAACACAGCAGAGACGAGTATATGCCATGGCTTCTATAATATTATACAGTTTTTTTTACCCTAGTCATTGTAAAGGTAATTTCCATGTGTTTTCCAGGTGTGTACGAGTGAGGTGGAGAAAGCTGCAGGGGACACAAACCTGGGATCCCCGGAGCTGAAGTGACCTGAAGTGACCACTTATACTGCTGCTATGATGACTCCACCGTTAACCCTCACACACACACACACACGGAGGGCCCGGGTTCAATTCCCGGCGGGGCCGAAACATTTCGAAGTGTTTCCTTACACACACACACACACACACACACATACAACAGGCCTAGTGTCTAATCAACATGTGCCTAGGACAAAATGGTAACTAACACACACACACACACACATACACACCCCCGGTGGCCCAGTGGTAAAGCTCTTGCTTCACGCACGGAGGGGCCGGGTTCAATTCCCGGTGGGGCAGAAACATTTCGAAGTGTTTCCTTACAACACACACATACATACAACAGGCCTAGTGTCTAATTGACATGTGCCTAGGACAAAATGGTAACTAACACAGGTTGATGTGCGCCTCAGGATTTGTCGCTCGGTATAATACTCACCCCAAGATTCTTTTTTTGTGCGAGGTTTGCAGCCTTTGACCACCAAGCCTGTACTCCGTCTGCGGTCTTCTTTGTCCTTCCCCAAGCTTCGTGACTTTGCACTTCGTGACTTTACACTTGTCGAGACCAGGCTGTTCATCAGTCGACTGATGAACAGTGTTGCTCCTAATCCTCTGTTCCCTTGGTCTTTCCTCAGAATCTGATAGCCATTCGGGAAGATCGCGTCTGTTATCATTTCCATAAGCTTTGTCTCTCTGAATGCTATAATATCTGAGGATGCTGTGTTTCGGTTTGTGGCTTCTTGGATTCCTGGTTCCTGCCCATGGGTCAGGGGAGTGGAAGGGGTTGGTGTGGGTTGGGGGTTTGGAAGGCAGGATGGGATTTTGTGAGAGGCTGCTGCAAGGATGGTATTTGTGTTGTGGGGGGACTGGGGGTATGGAGTATGGTTTATTTTGTGTTATTGTGTTTGGTTGAGAGGGAGGACTAGGGGTTGAGTGGGGGTCTGTGGGAAGCTGTGCTTGGTACTCCTCCCTTGACTGAGCTTCTATGCTTGTCAATAAATAAATAATAATAATAATCTTTATTTCTACAAGTACATGTACAAGGTATACAGGCCTAGCTGACATCAATGACATACATACTACTATATAGGAAGCCGCTTGTTATGCTGAGCATTTCCCGCAAATTAGGTCAGTTTCGTCCCCAGGATGCGACCCACACCAGTCGACTAACTCCCAGGTACCTATTTTACTGCTAGGTGAACATGGACAGCAGGTGTCTTAAGGAAACATGTTCTAATGTTTCCACCCGTATCGGGGATCGACCCCTAACCTTAGTGCGCTATCAGTCGAGCTATGGGACACCTCAGTAAGTAAGTTTATTTAGTTACAGGCACACATAAATACGGTTACATAAATTATCATACACGTCAGCATGTGTAGATTACCTAGGATAACCCCCCAAAAATGTCAGAGTGACTTATTTCTCTCTCTCTCTCTCTCTCTCTCTCTCTCTCTCTCTCTCTCTCTCTCTCTCTCTCTCTCTCTCTCCTCTTCAATATTTCTGTATCTGATCTGAGCAACTCCTTCGCTGTTCCTCTCATCATCTGCTCCTCACTCTTGTCTGAGAGCATTTCCACAAAGGTCATCTTAGTTCCCTGTCTGTACGTATGCATGTCACCACTAACACCACACACTACAACAAGTACTGTCACTACTAACACCACACACTACAACAAGTACTGTCACTACTAACACCACACACTACAACCAGTACTGTCACCACTAACACCACACACTACAACCAGTACTGTCACTACTAACACCACACACTACAACCAGTACTGTCACCACTAACACCACACACTACAACAAGTACTGTCACTACTAACACCACACACTACAACCAGTACTGTCACCACTAACACCACACACTACAACCAGTACTGTCACTACTAACACCACACACTACAACCAGTACTGTCACCACTAACACCACACACTACAACCAGTACTGTCACTACTAACACCACACACTACAACCAGTACTGTCACCACTAACACCACACACTACAACCAGTACTGTCACTACTAACACCACACACTACAACCAGTACTGTCACCCCTAACACCACACACTACAACCAGTACTGTCACTACTAACAACACACTACAACCAGTACTGTCACTACTAACACCACACACTACAACCAGTACTGTCACTACTAACACCACACACTACAACCAGTACTGTCACCACTAACACCACACACTACAACCAGTACTGTCACTACTAACACCACACACTACAACCAGTACTGTCACTACTAACACCACACACTACAACCAGTACTGTCACTACTAACACCACACACTACAACCAGTACTGTCACCACTAACACCACACACTACAACCAGTACTGTCACTACTAACACCACACACTACAACCAGTACTGTCACCACTAACACCACACACTACAACCAGTACTGTCACTACTAACACCACACACTACAACCAGTACTGTCACCACTAACACCACACACTACAACCAGTACTGTCACTACTAACACCACACACTACAACCAGTACTGTCACTACTAACACCACACACTACAACCAGTACTGTCACCACTAACACCACACACTACAACCAGTACTGTCACTACTAACACCACACACTACAACCAGTACTGTCACTACTAACACCACACACTACAACCAGTACTGTCACTACTAACACCACACACTACAACCAGTACTGTCACCACTAACACCACACACTACAACCAGTACTGTCACTACTAACACCACACACTACAACCAGTACTGTCACCACTAACACCACCCCTACAACCAGTACTGTCACTACTAACACCACACACTACAACCAGTACTGTCACCACTAACACCACACACTACAACCAGTACTGTCACTACTAACACCACACACTACAACCAGTACTGTCACTACTAACACCACACACTACAACCAGTACTGTCACCACTAACACCACACACTACAACCAGTACTGTCACTACTAACACCACACACTACAACCAGTACTGTCACTACTAACACCACACACTACAACCAGTACTGTCACTACTAACACCACACACTACAACCAGTACTGTCACCACTAACACCACACACTACAACCAGTACTGTCACTACTAACACCACACACTACAACCAGTACTGTCACTACTAACACCACACACTACAACCAGTACTGTCACCACTAACACCACACACTACAACCAGTACTATCACCACTAACACCACACACTACAACCAGTACTATCACCACTAACACCACACACTACAACCAGTACTATCACCAGTACTTTTGTATATAGTTCTACTCTCTTCCAGTTATGTCTTTGAATTTGTATTGATAAAGCCCCTGGATAAGATACCCAAATGTCGCACATGTGTCTAATCCTTCAACGTCTCGTTGTTATGTACCATTCATTTAGAGGAGCCAAGGTCATGAGTGATTACTTGGTTACATAACATAACCGCGGGTGAGCCAGTCTGGCTGCCATCTTTATAACTTATGAGTGAACAACCCCTGAGTTAACCAACCACAGACACCAAACAAAAATGTAAACTATACATCTGGTGTCCACTGTACACGGCTAAGAAAAAAGTGTTCTGTTCGTCTTATCAGTATGCAGTAGGTCTGCTAGACTCTTGGTAGGCCGGCACTACTTTGTACACTCGGCCGCTTGTACTCGTCTACATGTCACTTGCTCTTAGGGAAAAATTCCACGAGTTAAATGTAAGGAATAATGTAAGGAAGGGAAGGAAAAATGTAGGGAAGGAAGTGAAAAATATAGGGAAAAATGCAGGGAAAGACTGTGGGAAAAATAATGAGCCTAGAACTAAGTTGGACCATTTACAAGTCACACTAACACAGGAGGTGAGGGAGCCAGTGTATATATACAAGATGGGAGACAGGGACGGAACTAAGAGAGGAAGAAATAAGAAAGGTGAGAGGTAGACATAACTTAGTTAACATTCTTATCTAACCTTACCTAGCAACACCTAACCATCAGCCACAGCCAACTTAAGCTAACCTAACTTACCCTAACATAACCTAACATTAATCTGTTCCATTTTTTAAGCCCAATGTACCATCCAACACACACACACACACACACACACACACAAACACACACACACACACACAAACACACACACACACACACACACACACACACACAAACACACACACACAAACACACACACACACACACAAACACACACACACACACACACACACACACACAAACACACACACACACACACAAACACACACACACACACACACACACACACACACACACACCAATTTAGGTTTAACAAAAATAACTTGTTCAAGACCTTGGAGGCAGAAGTAAGACAACTTTCCACTCAGATCGTTAAACATATATACATAATTATGCAATAAAAATAAGTAAGAAATAATAATAATAATAATAATAATAATAATAATAATAATATATTATTATTATTATTATTATTAGTAGTAGTAGTAGTAGTAGTAGTAGTAGTACTGTTATTATTATTATTATTATTATTATTATTATTATTATTATTATTATTATTATTATTATTATAAACTGGGAGGGAAATTTAGGGAGATGCAAGGGTAGAGACAACGTTTAGAGGAGAGTGGGAGAAGAGAATAATAGAGAAATGAAGAAAAGAAAATGATAGAGATAGAAGTAGAAGAAGGGGAAATAGAAAGCAAAAGAAACATAGATAGATTATAGACAGAAGAAAGACTAAGAGAGAGATAGAAAGCTTAGAAAACATATTCAGAGCTTACACAAAGTCTATAAAGTGCTTTTCACAAACTCTTCAGAAGTTTTCACAAAGCTTACATAAAGTCCACAAAGATCCTAAAGTTTTTTCACAAAGCTTTACAAAAGTTTTGCACAAAGCTAACATAAGTTGCACAAGCTCCTAGACAGGCTATCATAAGTCGCACAGAAAGCTTGCAAAGCGTGGACGTGAGAGCTCAGACAGAGGTCCTTCATCATCTGCCAACGTCTCTCTGCAGCTGCTGTTAGGTCTCTCTCTCTCTTCTCTCTCTTCTCTCTCTCTCTCTCTCTCTCTCTCTCTCTCGTATGGGTCGTGTCAGTGTATATACGCTGAGAGGCGTACTCCTCCCGGTGTACAGGTATAGGGGTCGAGGATCTCTCAGTGTATGTATACTGAGAGACGTACATCTCTCAGTATACATATGATGTGCATATGCTAAGTATCTCTCCCTGCGTGTATGCTGAGAGACGTTCATCTCCCGGTGAATATATCCTGAGTATGTCTCTCAGTGTATATATGCTGAGAGTTTAAGTTAATTCCTCTTAGGGACTAAACAGCTGGTGCAGTCAAACAGCTGGTCACTCAAATACAAAGGCAGCAGGTGTATGATGTAATCAGTCCATCAACCTTGGAGAAAAAGTATTTGAGGAGGTCAGTCCCTCAGCCTGGAGAGGAGTTCAACTCCCTGGTCTGGAACGATATGAAGCGGGACCATGAGAATGGGGTCTTAAATATAATATTGGGCGCTTTAAAGACGACCTTATGGAAACACAAGAAGAGAAAAAACTGGAATGGGAATGTGAAGAACAAAACAATGTGTTGCCAGGAAGTGGAACACTGATTGTGTTGAAATGTATCAAGAAAAACAACTGTGAAAAGTAATATGATCAGTTTAACCCCCCTCCCCCCCACACACACATACAAACACACACACAGTGTGTGTGAAGAGTGAAGAGGCGGGGCCAGGAGCTATGAATCGACCCCTGCAACCACAACTAGGGGAGTACACACACACAAGCGCGTGCAGGATAAGTCATGAATAACAAGTGTCATTTAATAAACATAAGAAAGAACTGGGAATCGAACTGTGATCTATGGATGGAGCAGACTCAACACTGTAACCACTTAGCCACACCGGTTACAATAGGATGACTTTACAAGCAGCACCTCTGTGAGCGTCCCCAGGTGTGAGGCAGCTGCAGGAGGAGCTGCTGCTGAGGGTAGTGTGAGGCAGCTGCAGGAGGAGGAGCTGAGGATAGTAGGAAGCTTACCAATCGTTGTGTTTATCAGAAGGTTTGATAAGCAGTTCTTTGTGCACCTGCTTCTTGTAGCACACCTGACCTAGGTACACACCTGACCTAGGTACACACCTGACCTAGGTACACACCTGACCTAGGTACATACTTTCCTCTTCCTGTATTGCCTTGTATTCTTCTGGAAGGAACTGAAGCCTACATGTCTTGATTAATTAGAGAAGACAGGAAGCTGGAAGTCAGAGTAGTGAGCAGAGAAGAGCAAACGACGAGATAAGTTGTGTGATGAGTTAGTTCAAAATTCTTGATTAATTGTTCCTTTGAACATGTGTCCCATATGAAAGAAATCACAAAAAAAGCTCGTGGCTGCAAATATAAAAAGAAAATCCCACCGTTAAAATAGAAAATAAAACCTGAGCGCTTACACGTGCTTGCACACGTATCTTCTAAAGATGTGCGTGTGTAAATACGCACATCTTTATTTACTATTGTTACTGGTATTTGTTTTATTTGTTACCGGCGGCGTATTATTGGGCGTAGTGTTGAGTACGTAAGAGTATGTGTGAGGTCTACGACAGTGGTAACTGGTCAAGTATAATGCAAACTCGGCTTCTGTCTTCCGCATCGTTGAAGGTTGTTCTACTTTGTTCATTGTTCAGTCAGTGTGTGCCAGTGAGAGCGATACTATTGTCAAGGGACGAGACAAAGCAAGTCTAAAACCAATTGAAAATGAACTGCAATAACGTACAGAGGTGATCCACATAGCTACCTTGTAGACGACACTTCCTCTACCATGAGTCTCATCGTAGTCTCTCAGGGTGATGAACTCTCTACCATG
Organism: Cherax destructor; assembly: GCA_009830355.1. Classification (NCBI taxonomy): domain Eukaryota; kingdom Metazoa; phylum Arthropoda; class Malacostraca; order Decapoda; family Parastacidae; genus Cherax; species Cherax destructor. The sequence goes on along the minus strand of WNWK01001826.1, from coordinate 11,107 downwards.
AGTCTCATCGTAGTCTCTCAGGGTGATGAACTCTCAACCATGAGTCTCATCGTAGTCTCTCAGGGTGATGAACTCTCAACCATGAGTCTCATCGTAGTCTCTCAGGGTGATGAACTCTCAACCATGAGTCTCATCGTAGTCTCTCAGGGTGATGAACTCTCAACCATGAGTCTCATTGTAGTCTCTCAGGGTGATGAACTCTCAACCATGAGTCTCATCGTAGTCTCTCAGGGTGATGAACTCTCAACCATGAGTCTCATCGTAGTCTCTCAGGGTGATGAACTCTCTACCATGAGTCTTATCGTAGTCTCTCAGGGTGATGAACTCTCAACCATGAGTCTCATCGTAGTCTCTCAGGGTGATGAACTCTCAACCATGAGTCTCATCGTAGTCTCTCAGGGTGATGAACTCTCACAGGAAATCCTTATCTTTATTTTCGTTATTGGTTTAAAAAAAAAAGGGGGGGGGGATCTTGTGTACATTTGTTTCTTCAAGTATTTGCAAGAGTGTTCAAAATAAAATATACAACTTAAGCTGCACCTTAACTCTTTGATGTTATGTGTTTTGTTTTCTTCATCCATAATGGACGTGGTGAGGGAAGATGTGAATGTTGAGATGACCTGAGCAGCATCCTGGTGGTCACGCTGTCCACTGATCCAACTCTACGCAAGCATCTATGTACCTTCTTAGCGAGACCAGTTACATACATCCAAGATAAAAACCACGACTGTGGTGTTGTGTAAATCTTCACCTTTGCCGGCGGTGATGCAGTAGGTGAAGGCTGCAATATTTGTGCCTTGAAAGACCGTCTCTACTGTATCTTCTAGTGTAGGGAGAAAAATACAAACGCATAATCAAGACTTGTATTGACAGAGACGTTTCACCACTGGTGGGGTTTTTCACACTGGTAATGTCGGTATGAACATTGCTGCACTTTTAGTGGTTTTTTTTTAAAGTCTACTGGGCTTCTGGAGGAGAGTTGATCACACTTATAATCGAGTCCATCCCGGAGTACGTGTCTCACTTCTTGATGCCAAGATGGTCACGTTTATATGAAATAACACCATTTAACAAACACAGTGTGCATGTATAACACATATAACAAACACAGCATGTACTTATAACACATATAACAGAGTGTGTGTCTATGTAAAATTCAAACAAAGACAGTGTGTTTATGTAGAGTACAAAGAAGGTGAAGCAGGAATACCAGATATAGATGAACACAGGACGTCAGCACCTCAACTCTTTCACATGGCCGCCACATGTCTGTTTGTTGTCTCTAGTTACTGCCGATGAGTTGAAGCAGTTCGTAGCAGCAGCAGCACCACCAGCAGCAGCAGCAGCAGCAGCAGCAGCAGCAGCAGCAGCAGAGCACCAGCAGCAGCACCAGCACCAGCAGCAGCAGCAGCTGTAGTAAAACCTTCAGCTGGCTGCGAAATTCGACCTCTGAGATTTCAGGTATCAGACACATCCCATGCCGCTGCTTCTAGCGGCAAGGGATGTTATATATATATATATATATATATATATATATATATATATATATATATATATATATATATATATATATATATATATATATATATATATATATAGTGTGTGTGTGTGTGTGTGTGTGTATATGATGGCATGAGAGGTGGTGTGGGTCACCTGGGATCATAAAGACTATAATGGCAGGAGAGGTGGTGTTGGTCACCAGGGATCATACAAGACTATAACGGCAGGAGAGGTGGTGTGGGTCACCTGGGATCATACAAGACTATAATGGCAGGAGAGGTGGTGTTGGTCACCTGGGATCATACAAGACTATAATGGCAGGAGAGGTGGTGTTGGTCACCTGGGATCATACAAGACTATGATGGCAGGAGAGGTGATGTTGGTCACCTGGGATCATACAAGACTATAATGGCAGGAGAGGTGGTGTTGGTCACCTGGGATCATACATGACTATAATGGCAGGAGAGGTGGTGTGGGTCACCTGGGATCATACAAGACTATGATGGCAGGAGAGGTGGTGTTGGTCACCTGGGATCATACAAGACTATAATGGCAGGAGAGGTGGTGTGGGTCACCTGGGATCATACAAGACTAAAATGGCAGGAGAGGTGGTGTTGGTCACCTGGGATCATACATGACTATAATGGCAGGAGAGGTGGTGTGGGTCACCTGGGATCATACAAGACTATGATGGCAGGAGAGGTGGTGTTGGTCACCTGGGATCATACAAGACTATAATGGCAGGAGAGGTGGTGTTGGTCACCTGGGATCATACAAGACTATGATGGCAGGAGAGGTGGTGTTGGTCACCTGGGATCATACAAGACTATGATGGCAGGAGAGGTAGTGTGGGTCACCTGGGATCATACAAGACTATAATGGCAGGAGAGGTGGTGTTGGTCACCAGGGATCATACAAGACTATGATGGCATGAGAGGTGGTGTGGGTCACCTGGGATCATACAAGACTATAATGGCAGGAGAGGTGGTGTTGGTCACCAGGGATCATACAAGACTATGATGGCATGAGAGGTGGTGTTGGTCACCAGGGATCATACAAGACTATGATGGCATGAGAGGTGGTGTTGGTCACCAGGGATCATACAAGACTATGATGGCAGGAGAGGTGGTGTTGGTCACCAGGGATCATACAAGACTATGATGGCATGAGAGGTGGTGTTGGTCACCAGGGATCATACAAGACTATGATGGCATGAGAGGTGGTGTTGGTCACCAGGGTTCATACAAGATTATAATGGCAGGAGAGGTGGTGTGGGTCACCTGGGATCATACAAGGCTATGATGGCATGAGAGGTAGTGTTGGTCACCAGGGATCATACAAGACTATAATGGCAGGAGAGGTGGTGTGGGTTACCTGGGATCATACAAGACTATAATGGCAGGAGAGGTGGTGTGGGTCACCAGGGATCATACAAGACTATAATGGCAGGAGAGGTGGTGTGGGTCACCTGGGATCATACAAGACTATAATGGCAGGAGAGGTGGTGTGGGTCACCTGGGATCATACAAGACTATAATGCATGAGAGGTGGTGTGGGTCACCAGGGATCATACAAGATTATGATGGCAAGAGAGGTGGTGTGGGTCACCTGTGATCATACAAGACTATAATGGCAAAAGAGGTGGTGTTGGTCACCAGGGATCATACAAGACTATAATGTCAGGAGAGGTGGTGTGGGTCACCTGGGATCATACAAGACTATAATGGCAGGAGAGGTGGTGTGGGTCACCAGGGATCATACAAGACTATAATGGCATGAGAGGTGGTGTGGGTCACCAGGGATCATACAAGACTATAATGGCAGGAGAGGTGATGTGGGTCACCTGGGATCATACAAGACTATAATGCATGAGAGGTGGTGTGGGTCACCAGGGATCATACAAGACTATGATGGCAAGAGAGGTGGTGTGGGTCACCTGGGATCATACAAGACTATAATGGCAGGAGAGGTGGTGTGGGTCACCTGGGATCATAGAAAACTATAATGGCAGGAGAGGTGGTGTGGGTCACTTGGGATCATACAAGACTATAATGGCAGGAGAGGTGGTGTGGGTCACCAGGGATCATACAAGACTATAATGCATGAGAGGTGGTGTGGGTCACCAGGGATCATACAAGACTATAATGGCAGGAGAGGTGGTGTGGGTCACCTGGGATCATACAAGACTATAATGGCAGGAGAGGTGGTGTGGGTCACCTGGGATCATACAAGACTATAATGGCAGGAGAGGTGGTGTGGGTCACCTGGGATCATACAAGACTATAGTGGCAGGAGAGGTGGTGTGGGTCACCAGGGATCATACAAGACTATAATGGCAGGAGAGGTGGTGTGGGTCACCAGGGATCATACAAGACTATAATGGCAGGAGAGGTGGTGTTTGTCTCCTGGGATCATACAAGACTATAATGGCATGAGAGGTGGTGTTGGTCACCAGCGATCATACAAGACTATGATGGCAGGAGAGGTGGTGTGGGTCACCAGGGATCATACAAGACTATAATGGCAGGAGAGGTGGTGTGAGTCACCTGGGATCATACAAGACTATAATGGCAGGAGAGGTGGTGTGGGTCACCAGGGATCATACAAGACTATAATGGCAGGAGAGGTGGTGTGGGTCACCAGGGATCATACAAGACTATAATGGCAGGAGAGGTGGTGTGGGTCACCTGGGATCATACAAGACTATAATGGCAGGAGAGGTGGTGTGGGTCACTTGGGATCATACAAGACTATAATGGCAGGAGATGTGGTGTGGGTCACCTGGGATCATACAAGACTATAATGGCAGGAGAGGTGGTGTGGGTCACCAGGGATCATACAAGACTATAATGGCAGGAGAGGTGGTGTGGGTCACCAGGGATCATACAAGACTATAATGGCAGGAGAGGTGGTGTGGGTCACCAGGGATCATACAAGACTATAATGGCAGGAGAGGTGGTGTGGGTCACCAGGGATCATACAAGACTATAATGGCAGGAGAGGTGGTGTGGGTCACCAGGGATCATACAAGACTATAATGGCAGGAGAGGTGGTGTGGGTCACCTGGGATCATCAACCAGAATCCACAATTCTTCTCCTACTCTGCTACTCTCCTACTGTTTTCTCTTCTTTCTTTTTCTCATATCTTACTTTCCTCTTCAGCTCTTTCTTTCCTCTTCATTTTCTTTTTTAACTTTTTTTTTCGTTCTTATTATCGTCTCTTCTTCTTCTTCTGGTCGCTGCACAGTTTTGGTCACCGTATTACAGAATGGATATAAATGCACTGGAAAACGTACAAAGGAGGATGACTAAGTTGATCCCAGGTATCAGAAATCTTCCCTATGAGGATAGACTGAGGGCCCTGAATCTGCACTCTCTAGAAAGGCGTAGAATTAGGGGGGATATGATTGAGGTGTATAAATGGTAAACTGGAATAAATAAAGGGGATGTAAATAACGTGCTAAAGGTATCCAGCCAAGACAGGACTCGCAGCAATGGTTTTAAGTTGGAAAAAATCAGATTCGGGAAGGATATAGGAAAGCACTGGTTTGGTAATAGAGTTGTGGATGAGTGGAACAAACTTCCGAGTACCGTCATAGAAGCTAAAACGTTGTGTAGTTTTAAAAATAGGTTAGATTAATACATGAGTGGGGGTGGGTGGATGTAAGTTGGACCTGACTAGCTTGTGTTGATGGGTCTGATGCCGAGCTCCTTCCTTAACTGGGTGTGACCTGCCTTGACTAGCCGTGGGCCGGTGGGTGACTTGGACCTGCTTCGCATGGGCCAGTAGGCCTACCGCAGTATTAATTCTTTCTTATGTTCTTATGTTCTGTTCTACCGTCTTCTCTGTGTCGCATTTGTCCACTGTTCGTTATACCTTCACTTCCTCTTGTGCTGCTGAAGGGCTTTTCATTCGAGGAATTGGAGCTAACCTCTCCTTCCGTGGATCAAATCCCTTCATCTCCTTGTTCCCGTGCCCTGCATTATAATAATAATAATAATAATAATAATAATAATAATAATAATAATAATAATAATAACAATAATCACAATAATAAAAATAATAATAATAATAATAATAATAATAATAATAATAATAATCACAATAATAATAATAATAATAATAATAATAATAATAATAATAATAATAATAATAATAATAATAATAATCACAATAATAATAATCACAATAATAATAATAATAATAATAATAATAATAATAATAATAATAATAATAATAATAATAATAATAATAAATCACAATAATAATAGCATAATAAATATATAAATAATCAGTGCTTGTTGTGTGTCCCTAAATTTCAATATAATTTATTCATGGAAACAAAATAATTATTTTCAGATAGAGGAAGAAGCGCTAAACCAGCAGGGGTACCACAGCACCTGGGCAAAGGGGATGGGGAGGAAGTAAGCAATTTTAATCGACCTTTCTTTTTAACCTTTCCATCGTAAAGCTATAGGAAAATATTCTTAGATTTTACTTCATGACTTGAAAAACATAATAGTTTGCCATCATAAATACATATTGTAGTGTGTACTCACCTAATTGTTGTTGCAGGGGTCGATTCATAGTTCCTGGCCCCACCTCTTCACTGGTCGCTACTAGGTCCTCTCCCTGCTCCATGAGCTTTATCATACCTCATCTTAAAACTATGTATGGTTCCTGCCTCCACTACATCACTTGCCAGACTATTCCACTTCCTGACAATTCTATGACTGAAGAAATACTTCCTAACATCCATTTGACTCATTTGAGTCTTCAACTTCCAATTGTGACCCCTTGTTTCTGTGTCTCATCTTTGGAACATCCTGTCTTTGTCCACCTTGTCAATTCCAAGCAGTATTTTATATGTCCCCTAACCCTCCTGTCCTCCAGTGTCGTCAGGTCGACTTAACCTTTCTTCGTAGGATATGCCCCTTAGCTCTGGAACTAGTCTTGTTGCAAACCTTTACACTTTCTCTAATTTCTTGACGTGCTTGACGAGGTGTGGGTTCCAAACTGGTGCTGCATACTCCAGTATGGGCCTGACGTACACGTTGTACAGAGTTTTGAACGATTTCTTACTGGGATGGTGTGAGTTGGACCTGACTAGCTTGTGCTACTAGGTCTGATGCCGTGCTCCTTTCTTAAGTGAATGTGACCTGAACTGACTAGGTTAGGTCATTGGCTTAAGCCGGTAGGAGACTTGGACCTGCCTCGCATGGGCCAGTTGGCCTGCTGCAGTGTTCCTTCTGTCTTTTTCTTAAGTAGGTACCTGGGTGTTAGTCGACTGGTGTGGGTCGCATCCTGGGGACAAAATTAACCTAAGTTTCCCAAAATACTCTGCATAACAAGGGGCTTTCTGTATAGAATGTTACTGATCTCAGCTATGGTCTGTATATATTGTATAATGTACGTGTAGCAATGACATATAATAATAATAATAATTATTATTATTACTATTGTACTACGTAAGTTGGATTTAGGACTTTAGGTGTAGCGAACGTTATCTACTGGGCGTCTCTTTCTTCCTACTCTGTTTCAAAACTATTAGTTCCCTTTCCCACGATCATCTTTATTCTTCTAAACATAACATTAAACAATTTACTAACATGTATTTCAAACGTAATTTACCCTCACGTCGATAGTGAATATCCTATACATCAACTAATACGATTTTGAGATGAAGGCAAGTCAGGGGTGGTTCAGAGGCAAGTTGGTTCAGGTGGAGAGTGAACCAAATGTAGCGCTAATGAACGAAGGTCTGTGAGGGGATTACCTGGTAGGCTATAAGAGGGAGAAGTGTGGCGAGGCGAGTCATTCTACTTCAGGCAGTCGGAGGAGCAGCGCCACGTTTGCCATGGAGTCCATACAGGTGAATATTTACATTTCACTATTGTCTGTGCTGCCAGGACGTCCAGTGAACATTCGTTTGTGCTTGTGTGTAGTGAGGAAACTGTGTCGAACATCTTGTGTCTTGGGGAGGATTTTGTGCGTTGAAGCTAGAACCTTGTGTACGTAAGTGGGCGTGAGTTGGACCTTCCTATTATGGGCCAGTAGGCCTACTGCAGTGCCCATTTCTTATATGGCAGCTTGGTCTGCTCCAAATTTAGGTTACTGCCACATTATCGTTTCGTCTGTACCTGGAGTCTCATGTTGGAAATGACATAAGATACCGACAAGTTCAGCATTAAGACACATGTGCAACAGTTAAGTATCTTTATTGATGAAACGTTTCGTCAGTCCAACAACCTTGGAGAAAAAGTATTTGAGGTGGTCAGTCCCTCAGCCTGGAGAAGAGTTCAGCTCCATGGTCTGGAACATGTTCCGTACTCATGCTTCAGCTTTATATCATTCCAGACCATGGGACTGAACTCTCCAGGCTGAGGGACTGACCACCTCAAATACTTTTTCTTCAAGTTTGATGGACTGACGAAACGTTTCATCAATAAAGACATCTAACTGTTGCACATGTCTTAATCGTCAGCCTGTATTCTCGTGTGTGACCTGAGTGCTATGTCTCCCTGGAATGTCTCAGTTGGTGATTCCTGAAGGATACTTAGGCGCTGTAGCCTAGAAATATTTCAGCAGTTGTTGATATTCAGAAACCTAAGTTAGTAGACCAAGTGATAAACGTAGCCATTTCCAGAGTAGACATGATGGGAAATACACCAAACGGAAGGTGGGCCAAACGAGAGGTAGACAATATGGAAGTCGACCACATAAGAGAGCAGAAGCAATGTAGATGTAAAGATGATGTGATCAGTCCATCACCTTCGAAGTAGTAGTTTTGAGGGGGGTCAGTCCCTCAGCCTGGACCACTTCAAAATTAGTATTTCGAGGGTGACATAAGAACATAAGAATGGAGGAACACTGCAGAAGGCCTACTGGCCCATACAAGACAGGTCCTTATCAAAACCACCACTACCTAAGAATTTACTCCTGTACTCACGACACTAATCAAACCCAGCCCCTCCCACTCATATATTTGTCCAATCTCTTTTTAAAGCCACCCAAGGTCCTAGCCTCTATCACCCTAATCGGAAGATTGTTCCACGCATCTACAACTCTGTTCGAAAACCAGTACTTGCCTATGTCCTTTCTAAATCTAAATCTTACTTGGTTCGATATCCTCAGTATTTTATTAATATCTCCTTTGTTTATGCGGAGTGATCACATCATTTACACATCTACACAGCTTCTGGTTGGGTCAGAAGGCACGCTGCGAGGCTCCTTTATTATTATGTTCTTATAGAAACTGGACGAATCACTAATATCACGAGAAATCAAGATGATTCTTACTTCTCATCTGGATATCAGCAAGACATCAGTGTGTGTCCGTGAGTGTCCGTAAATGTCCGTGTGATGTGGGTGAGTGTCCTTAGGTGAGTGGTGTCAGCGTGGACGGGGTACAATCACCACCGTGTCAAGACTTGTTAAATTAGACACATATGCAACACTTGGGTATCTTTATTGAGGAAACGTTTCGCCCCACAGTGGCTTCATCAGTCCAATACAAAGTAGAAAGGTGTAAGGAGAGGAGGAGTTTGAGGTTATCAGTCCCTCGGCCTGGAGTCGATGTGTTCAGTCCATCAATCTTGTTAGTTTGATAACCTCAAACTCCTCCTCTCCTTACACCTTTCTACTTTGTATTGGACTGATGAAGCCACTGTGTGGCGAAACGTTTCCTCAATAAAGATACCCAAGTGTTGCATATGTGTCTAATTTAACAACTTGTCGGTTCTCTGAACCATTCATCTACATCGTGTCAAGACTTGTTCACACCTTCGCTTCATCTTGTATTCCAACCAGGCCAAAGAACGTCTTACACACATACACACACGCATGGATCAGTAGGCCTATTAGTAGAATCTGCCTAACATAGGCCTATTGATAGGAGCTACCTGGCATGAACCAGTAGGCCTACTGGTATGTCCTGCCCACCATCAGCCAGTAGAGAAATGGTCTGGTGATACCGACAATATGTGGAAGACACCCAGGCACAGTTCAGGACATTTATTACAGGAAACGTTTCGCCACGAGTTTCGAAACGTTTCCTCGAATGTCCTGAAGTGTACGTAAGTGTCTTTCCACATGGGCCAGTAGACCTACAGTGCTCCTCCAATCTAATAAGAGAGCACTGCAGTGGGTCCACTGGCTCATGATAGGGAGAACAGGTATACAATAAAGCAGTTGGGTATCTATTGTTGACACGTTTCGCCCACACAGTAGACTTCTTCAGTCACATACAGAGGCAGGTGTAGTAGAGAAATAAAGATGATGCAATCAGTCCATCAACCTTGGAAAAAAAGTATTTGAGGTGGTCAGTCCCTCAGGTGAGGGACTGACCACCTCAAAACTACGTGGAAAAATAAACACATAAGCAGTATAATGTGATCCTTTATTGACAACGTTTCGCCCACGCAGTGGGCTTTATCGAGTCACAGACAGATCTACCTGGAAAATGAGCAACATGGAGATATATATAGGGTACAGTCAGGTGGAGAATGCTGGGTCAGGTGGAGAAAGCTGCATGTGAGTCTTAAAAGTAGTGTGATAGTTGAAAACATAGTGTGACTTAAAGGACCTGCAGTGTACCATTCTTGAGTTCTAGGTGGGATAGCGTTGAAGAAGTTTCTTGGCAATAGGTTCAGCTATGTTGTAGAAGCCGTTGTTCTGGTTGAAGTTGTTGGATATACAGATGAGTGATGATTCTAGGATTCTTCGGTATTGCGTGTTGTCTTCTCTGGCGATGAGTCTTGCGTTTCTGTAGTTGATTAAATGGTTGTGTACAAAACTACGTCTTGAAGGGTGTTGGACTGATTACATCGTCTTTACATCTCTTCTGCTGCCTCGTCTGTACTCGACTGAAGAAGTCTACTGTGTAGACCAGGGGTGGGGAACCTTTCTATGTTGGAAGGTCGCATTAAAGTTAGCTCTAATCTAATAAGGCCGCATTAAAGTTAGCTCTAATCTAACAAGGCAGCATTAAAGTTAGCTCTAATCTAACAAGGCCGCATTAAAGTTAGCTCTAATCTAATAAGGCCGCATTAAAGTTAGCTGTAATCTAACAAGGCAGCATTAAAGTTAGCTCTAATCTAACAAGGCCGCATTAAAGTTAGCTCTAATCTAACAAGGCAGCATTAAAGTTAGCTCTAATCTAACAAGGCAGCATTAAAGTTAGCTCTAATCTAACAAGGCAGCATTAAAAAATGATCAGATATATTGCAAAATGTCAGTTATTTTGCAAAAAAAGTTAATTATATAATACTACTTGAAGAAAAATTCATTCAGAAGGCCGCACTTAATGCCCTAGAAGGCAGCATGCGGCCGACCGCAGGTTCCGCAACCCTGGAAGATACCCAACTGTTGTATATGCGTCTTAACAGCTTGTCAAATTTCTAAACCATTTATACGGAGCTTTGAAGTTGTTCCTCCGAGTCCTTGAACTGCTACTAACTGCTACTTGTAGTTTACTCCATGTTAGCAGTAAAGTAGCCATTCGTGGTAAAGCTTTTCTTGCTAAATGGCTTAATTTGTGCCTTAGCGTCTCTTGCACGACATTTGGTTGTATGGATTTGTATGGTTGGATTCATACATGTTATAAGA
>WNWK01001825.1:207500-247021 GCA_009830355.1 Cherax destructor | reverse complement strand
AAGAGAAAAAAAATAGGCCTGGGAGTGCAAACGAGTGATCCCTCACTACGAAATTTACTCACACGTCTCACCATTTCAAAATATAATACATTAATGGGGAAGATAATCGAAGAAGACAGGAGGAAAATTAACATGAGTAGACTGCAAACGTTATCAGAAATGTAGCTAATAAGTTCAATCTATGGACTATGAATGCAACCTAGAAGGGAAAAGATGTTGCAGGCACCGTGTGAGGATCAAGATCTGGGACAATCATCACGAGCATATTACCCGAAGTACATAAGCATTAACTATAACTCAGCACATACGAAAACTAGATAACAAAATATAACTAGTTCCAGGGAAAATTTACAACAGATTAATTTGGGTCATTATACACTTTACGTTATCCCCATCCTGGAATATGCGCGCCAGCATGCAGCCCACATGATCAACCTTATAAAGAAACAATAATAAATATGAAGCGCTGAACCCATGGCGTCATTGAAGGTTCCTTCGAGACTATTGAACTCAGTGGCTATGTACTACGAGAGCTGCCAGAACTGCTTGAAGGCAGTGAAACTAGTCTATAGTAGTTAGGAAAAAAGGCCAGGAGTTACTACCCCTGAAAGCAAGCTGTGTGTCCACACCACCAGCAAATATTAGAGAAGGGTCAGTTATACCCATCAATCAGTGGTAACAAAATAAAGACTGGCAGCAGGCGCGTCAGAGGCTCACTGCTTAACTCGATCTCTAAGGTGCTGCCAGGGGATATGGGGCCCAGATGGGCCCCTATTCACGTTCATCTTGAGTTAAGGACCCCAGCATAACTGGTGGCCCCTACGCCATCCCTCAGGCCCCCATCAACAGTTAGGCTCATTCTTCCCAGCTGATAGCCAGCCAGACAGCCAGGGCTTTCAAGGGGAATTGAAGAATTATGGACGGTCTAGGCGGAGGTGATGGTGGTAGGTGGTGAATGGTGTAGGTGGTAAATGGTGGTAGGTGGTGGATGGTAGTTGGTGGTGGGTAGTGGTTGGTAGGTGGTGGTGGTGGGTAGTGGATGATAGGTGGTGGTGTAGTGGATGGTTGGTGGTGGTGGTGGGAAGTTGATGGTGGTGGTGGTGAATGGTAGGTGGTGTAATGGTAGGTGATGGGTGGTGGTGGTGGTGATGGGTGGTAGGTGATGGGGTGGTAGGTGATGGGTGGTAGGTGATGGGTGGAGATGATGGGTGGTGGTGGTGGTGGTAGCAGTAGGTGGAGAAGCAAGAAGAAACATAGATCAGTGGTCATCTGGGTCAACCTCCACAGTATAAGACACACACACACACACACACACACACACACACACACACACACACACACACACACACACACACACACACACACACACACACTCAGCCTATTACCTAGTTAAAGAGCATAATGTTTGCTGTACTGAACCCGCTTCCCATCACTTAACAAGGCTGTTTTAGTTGTGATACACAAATAAACACGCGACTTTTAACCTTAACCTTTCCTCTTCACTCCTGAAACTCTACGAGGAACTGGCAAGGCAGATAAATTGATTGTGCAAGACAGAGAGGGAAGTTAGGAAGTACTTCTTTAGCCTCAGGGTGATCATTTTTGGAAGATAAAATGGAAGAAAAATGCCGTATACAGTTTCAGAAGTGGATATGATAAAACGCAAGAGGTGAGAAACCATTAATACCTGATCAGCCATGTGAAGGTGGAAGAGTTTGCAACAAGACTAGACTCAGAGCTGAGGGGTATGAGCTGGTGGGAGACAAAGGTGCTAAACTAATAACAGAGAATAGAAAGTATAGGCGTGACATGATAATGACGTACAAAATACTAAGAGGAATTGACAGGGTGGACAGGAACAAAGTGTTAGAGAGTTGGGGAACAGAAACACGAGGGATCAGTCTAATGGTTATAATTTTAAAATTTTAACCAAAAATCTTAAACGGGTGGACCGGTAAGCCAGCGGAAGGTTTTGGTCAGATGACCAAAAGCTCCATCTGCGGGTCATCAAATGAATAAGACCCGCGTTAGGAAACGCCTGTCCTGTTTCCTGACAAACCTAACCTAACGAGGGCTCAGCTGGAAAATAAAAAAAACAAATGAGTCATAGGGAAGTTAGGAAATATTTCTTTAGCCTCAGAGTGGTCAGGCAGTGGAACGACCTCGACAACAAAGGGGTGGAAGCAGGATCTATACATAGCATAAAGAAGAAGTAGGACAAAGCTCACGAAAGCAGGAGAGAGCGAGCTGAGTAGTGGTCAGTTGAGAGGCAGAGCTAGGAGCTGAGACTTGACCCCTGTAATCACAAATAGGCGAGTGCGCACACACACACACACACACACACACACACACACACACATTCCCTACAGCATAAAAAAGAATAAACACAAGACATTTTATCCTAAAATAGCGAGTAACAACTTTCAGAGGGAAATCAGGTGGGCAGTGGTGTGTAAAGGAAACTAGTGTACGAGAGCAAATGGAGTACACCTGTGATGGTGTCCAGCACGCACACCTGCCCACCACATACACCTACTGGCTGACGTTTCATTAAGTGCCAGAGACAGCGAGACCTGCACTTACACCTTCACAGAATTCATGTTAGATGAAAAAACACGTTACAAAACACAATAGTAAGTTACTATTGGTATTTTTTTTAGTGTTAAGGATCCCATTGTAGCCTCTGTGCTCAAATATAGTGTAGCAGTTGTACCACTTTACTGCTTCTAATTGCAGTATTAGACACGCAGGGAGTACTTTATGAAATTTTACGAGTTTGTGAACACAGGAAATCATCATAAAGAAGACTATAGCTCTTGGGCCAAAGCACCTCAGTCAGCGATCACATGGTTCTGAATCTCATAATCTTACACTGAACCAAGATGACTTAAATATTACACGTAAGATTTAAGAATTTTAGAGAGTTTACAATACGTATTGAACATATCCCTGGTGTCAGTGATAGTGATTCTGCAATCGAATAATTACTCTGAAATAGTTATAGTTTGTCCTCTTCTGCTGAGTTAACTTGTATGTTTATATGGTAATGTTTAGGTTAGTCTGGGAGAGTAACTGTCTGATTCATGGGCATAAATGATTTAGATAACCAATAAGTTGATAAATGTGCGACATTTGGGAATCTTTATTCTGGAAACGTTTCGCCCCTCAGTGACTTCTTCAGACCAATGTAGAGAAAGGTGGACAATGAGGAGTAGTTTGAGGTAATCAGTCCTGTGTGTGTGTGGTACTAAATAAGCCGAATTTGGCGAATTTGCCGAACTCCCTTAAAAATTAAACTTTTCCAAATATTTTTTTTACAGACTGATAACTGATTTTTATTCATTAACAATGATAAAAAGATTTGTATTGTTGGATCAAAACTAACCTAACCTCCCTAAAACTAACGTAATTGTTTTTAGCTAGATTCTGCTATATATATATCATAGGTTAATATAAATTTATTTGATATTACTTAAAATCAATGATATATATTTTTTTCGTAATGATAAGATCGATTTCCGCTAATTTGTGGCACAGACAAATTTTCATTCGGCTTATTCGGCAAAATTCTTTCATGAATAAGCAGAAGAATTGATGGGGACTCGAACCATCGTCCTGTCTGTGGCGCACCGATGGCGACAGTGCGAAAAGCCTAGAGTTAGTTCTTTCTATTCCGTAGTGATTTGTTTTGCATATATAAACATGTAGAAATACTGTACATACATATGCGTACGTACATCCAAATACATACATACGTGTATATCAAAGCACTCTCATAAAGTGGAAAAAATATTGGCAAAGAGTTTCAGTATTGTTCATGATGCTTCACCAGGTCAGCAGGTGTAAACATTAGCACTAATACCAGAAGGCTCTAGTGTATACACCTCACATAGCCCATTACCAGTGGTTAAGTCGGCAACACTTACCAATACAACACACGCACACGTGTACTCTTTAATATTGACATTAAATACAAGAGCCAAGCGGTGTATGAGAGAGTGAAGAAATGAGAAGGATTAAGGAAGAGAGTAGAGGAAAGCAAATAAAAGAAAGTTGAATGGAGAAGGAAAAGAGAAGCGTGAAGGGAAGAGGAGAAAGGGAAGAAGGTAGTAGAGGAGCAAGGAGAGGGAAGACAAATCCGGTGACGAGGTAAACAAGTGAGAGAGGCTGCTGGAGTGTCTCCAGGCATTATAATTATCGCTGGAGGATATAATAAAGCTGAAACACTAACCCTGGAGGCTCCACGGGGGTGATGAGCAAGCCAGGAGGTAAATTTACGGTTACATTAGAAGTCCCGTGGCCTGGTAGGCAACGCTCTCGCCTCACGCACTGAGTGTCCGTGGTTCGACCCCGGCCTGGTGGAAACATTGTACGTGTTTCCTTACACCTGCTGTCCCGTTCACCCAACAATAAAGTAGGTACCCGGGTTTTAGCCGAATGGTGTGGATCGCATCCTGGGGGACAATATTGAAAGGCCCCATTAGAAATGAGACAGACAGTCCTCGATGACGCACAAACTTCCTTGGGTTATCCTGGGTGGCTAACCCCCCTGGTTTAAAAATCCGAAGAAAATTTAATCTAGCATAACAGAGACCAGGAAGGCGGCGGCGACAAGAATGCGATATATGTTCACAAGCAGAGGTTATCCACTGGCTGAGGAACCAGGAGGGACGGAATGGAGGACTGGGAGACAAAAGGAAAATATGATAGAGACACGCACCAGATAGAATGAGAGAGAGAACAAGGGGAGACGGAAGAGGAGACATGACCATCAGAGAGAACTGGGAGGTAAGGGTAAACAGAAAACGGACAAAGAAAATTGTTTGGACGAGAAAACAAAGATGTGAACTGTGTAGTGAAGGGACTAAAAAAAAAAAATTACACCTAGAGACAGCTGAGGGGAAGAAGAAACCTTGTGATACAAGAGATTAGCAAGAGGGGGAATAAAAAGGAGAGATACGAAGCATAAGATGAAAGAAGTGGGGTAAATAGATATAGCAGGGAGGGTAGAGAGTTGAGGGGAGAAAGGAAATGTGCTGATGTATGGGGAAGACAGAGAGAACAGAAAATTTAATTGTGTCAGGCGATAAGAGGGGAAAGAGAGACTGAGGCACAAAGAGAGAGATGATGAAGGTAAGGGGAAACAGCGGAGATACAGAACACGAGTAGAGGTGATGGGACGATTGAAGTGAGGGGAAATGACCGAGTTTAGGGATGGAGGTGTGATATATATGGTTCAAAAAACTGACAATTTGAAGATTAAGACTGAAGGAGCCAGCTAGTGGCTCCTTCAGTTCAGTACAGAGGAGAACAGTGGAAGATGAGAGGGAGTTTGAGGTAATCAGTCCATCAGTCTGAAGTCGATGTGTTCAGACCATCAATCTTGAGAAAAATACGACATATGGTAGGAGAAGAGACTTATATATACTACACTCAGGCGAGAAGAAGCAGGAGGAGGCGGAGTCACCATTGGGCAAATCCACTAATGTAAAGTAGGTCATGCCCGTAGGTTAGGCAAACGTAAAAGAATTCCCTCTATAAAGATCTCAAGATGCTGCAGTGTCTGACAGATGTGATGTCTATGGTTTAGAGAAGCGACAAGTTGGTGATTGAGACACATTTGCAACATCTGGGAGTAGGGAGAGATCCAGGATATGGAATAGAATACTCAGGTGATGGAACGTAATTAGGTTCACAATAAGTTTGAAGATTCACACGAAGATACCGCATAATTTGGGTCAGAGGTCAGATGCTGTGCCTCTCCTCTTCAACATTAAATGCTCATCAATTCATTTTTTTAATTGTTTTAACTCACGTGTTTAACACCGTGTTGTTTTCCACACCATTATTGACTCAGCTGCTTCCCAGTTGGAAAGTTATGTACCTCAAGGTCATAATAACTCACCTCTACCCTTTCTGCCTCACTTCACTCACCTCTACCCTTCCTGCCTCACTTCACTCACCTCTACCTTTCCTGCCTGTGTAACTCACCTCTACCCTTCCTGCCTCACTTCACTCACCTCTACCTTTCCTGCCTGTGTCACTCACCTCTACCCTTCCTGCCTCACTTCACTCACCTCTACCTTTCCTGCCTGTGTCACTCACCTCTACCCTTCCTGCCTCACTTCACTCACCTCTACCTTTCCTGCCTGTGTCACTCACCTCTACCCTTCCTGCCTCACTTCATTCAGAGGTAAACTCATTCACAGTGTCTCAGGTTCTGGCAGATCGGATCAACTCTCCTCTTGACTTTTTCCTATAAAAATATTTTCAGATGGTTTTCGAATTAACATACGTTCCCGTATTTTTTTTCGATATGCTTTTTCCATTTATTTACAATATAATTTTAATTTTAATTTTTCCGAAATATATTTTCCATAGTTGTTCCATATACGTATTTTCATAAATTCATTCCAATGCATTTCTTTTCATATTTTCTGTCACTACATCAAAAGTATTCTAGCCTCGTTAATCACTGGTCAACAAAATCCTTGTTGTTGACTGGTCAACAAAATCCTTGTTGTTGACTGGTCAACAAAATCCTTGTTGTTGACTGGTCAACAAAATCCTTGTTGTTGACTGGTCAACAAAATCCTTGTTGTTGACTGGTCAACAAAATCCTTGTTGTTGACTGGTCAACAAAATCCTTGTTGTTGACTGGTCAACAAAATCCTTGTTGTTGACTGGTCAACAAAATCCTTGTTGTTGACTGGTCAACAAAATCCTTGTTGTTGACTTGTCAACAAAATCCTTGTTGTTGACTGGTCAACAAAACCTTGTTGTTGACTTGTCAACAAAATCTTGTTGTTGACTGGTCAACAAAATCCTTGTTTTGACTGGTCAACTAAACTTGTTGTTGACTGGTCAACAAAATCCTTGTTGTTGACTGGTCAACAAAAATCCTTGTTGTTGACTGGTCAACAAAAATCCTTGTTGTTGACTGGTCAAAAAAAACCTCGTTAATCACTGGTAAACAAAATCCTTGTTAATCACTGGTCTACAAATCCTCGTTAATCACACCAAAAATCTCAAGTCAAGTTTAAGAACTTGTCTTTCCAACTAGCACGTATTGGGACTGAATTTAGTTTTGCTCCAACACGTTCAGTTTCTGTGAAATAGAACTCCCACTCTCACCCCAAGTATTACTTTTCAACTATGTTATTGTCTACTGGGTTTTGTCTACTCGAGTTCCGTTTTATTTTGTGGATTTATGAGCTTTTATTTATTACTGATGTATGTCTCCTCTCTTCTTCAGAGTAAGTGCTATTTTCAACTTTGCAGATATAAGCCTATAATGCTTTGTGGTTGCTAAAAGGACAGTATTTTTTTTGTTACATATGAGGGAAGGCGGAGTAGGGGTCAGTCTATGAAAGGTTGGAGGGAGGGGGTAAAGGAGGTTTTGTGTGCGAGGGGCTTGGACTTCCGGCAAGCGTACGTGAGCGTGTTAGATAGGAGCAAATGGAGACAAATAGATTTTAGGACTTGACGTGCTATTGGAGTATATTCAAAGTATCATTTATGAAGGGATTCAGGGAAACTGGCAGGCGGACTTGATTCCTGGAGATGGGAAGTACAGTGCCGGCATTCTGAAGGAGGGGTGTTAATGTTGCAGTTTTATAACTGTAGTGTAAGCACGCCTCTAGCAAGACAGTGATGGAGTGAATGATGGTGAAAGTTTTTCTTTTTCGGGCTATCCTGCCTTGGTGGAAATCGGCCGATGTGTTAATAAAATTAACACACACACACACATTATATATACATATATATATATATATATATATATATATATATATATATATATATATATATATATATATATATACATGCATACATACACAGTGGAACCTCTGGTCACGACCATAATTCGTTTCAAAACTCTGGTCGCGACCCGAACCTAATTTCCCCATTGGATGGTATGTAAATACGATTAATCCGTTCCAGACCCCTATGAACTGTATGTAAATATTGTTTTTTAAGATTTTTAAGCACAAAAATAGTTAATTATACCACAGAATGCACAGTGTAATAGTAAACTCAATGTAAAAACCTTGAATAACACAGAAAACCTACGAATCGTTCGCTGTAAAGTTTTTTTTAAGAGTTTTGGGAGACGTCTAATGGCTGAAAAGTGAACTCCGTTATGTATCGTCCGATTTCTTTCATTTTTGGTGTACGTTAAAAAGCATGTTTTCATCATACATTGCCCAAGTTTCAATAAGATAGCCCAAAAAACAACTGAGAAAAAAGTATTTACCAAGAATCATATATGGCAAGTCCTAGCCGGGTACTGGCACTGCGAGAAGCTGTTTGTGTACTACCTGCTGATAAAACATTGTTAATCCGAATTTATCACTGTCGTAATTACTGTAATTTATGAATAACTTACTTCCGAGATAATCGACAAAAACGAGCGCAAACCGAAAAAAAATCGAGAAAATAAGTCTCTGACTTTTTTTTGGGGGTTATCCTAGGTTCTCTACACATATGATGATATATATGATAATCGATATAACTATTTGTGTATATCTTAATAAACTTACTTAGTTTTATGGTGCATTACGAGTGTATATTAGTTAGCACTGTACTAAAGAATGTTTTCTCTAATATAAGTACCCAGGAGGGGATAAGAGGATGGTACTTTATCCCTTATTTTTGAGTTCACAGCGAATGAACACACGGCTGACCGAGACCGACTACAAGGCGAGGGTCTGTGATAGGTGTACACAAACAACAGGAAGTGGGGAAAATTGGCGCTTGCAAAAAAAAAAATGGCACAGAATGTGAAAATTGGCGCGGCTGTGTTTGTTCTGCACCCGATTATGTGTTCGTGACCAGATGCAAAAATTTGGCGATTTTTTTTGGTCGTGAACCGATTTGTTCGTGTTCGGAAGCGTTCGTGACCAGAGGTTCCACTGTGTGTATATATATATATGTATATATATATATATATATATATATATATATATATATATATATATATATGCAATAAGTAAATAGGTAATATCACAATATGCAAAATAACCACAGTGAAAAAATAGTGAAATTCCAAGCGCTTTCGTGATTTCTCGCATTATCAAAGAATAGCAAAAATAATAGATCAGAAGAATTAAAACGCCGGGATAAAAAGGGCTGAGATATGTCCTTACATATGACCTCACACACGATACAACACATTGAGCATGGGAAGATTTGGTCAGGTCACATGTTAGGTAAAATTCATGAGTGACATATCAAGCATAGTTGAAGTTCGTTACAAATTCTATTAATAATAAATTAATCTAATTTATATAACCCTGAACCAATATTCATATTGCAGCTGGTATTATTTTTTTATGAAACTTGATTCGGTTATATTTCGTTCAACCATGATACAACTTTCTCGGCCATTTGAAAATCAACTGGGTGGTTATAATCTCTCACATGAATATACAGAGCATTAGTCTCTTGTTGTAATGCTATATTTATGTTGTCGTAATCTTAGTTCTGGGCTTTTTACAGTTTGACCATAATGACTTTTATGATTTTTTGCATGTAGTCTTAGACATAGGTATCATTTTGGGGGAATTTTTTAATTATGTTTTTTTATACTCTATCAAAACTTTAAATAAAACTTTGGTCATTAGCTCTCCTGCAATGCTCCTTTTTTTGTCCTTAGACTTACTCCACTTCTACTACTACGACTACTACTCCAATACTACTGTCTTCCTTCACCCCCCCTTTCTGTTTCTTGTGCCACTACTACTTCTACTTCTTCCACTACCAGCATTACTTCTACCGCTATTTCTCCACTTCCTTATTTCTTCCTCTCTTGTTCTGTCCTTGTTCCCTCTCGGTTATATATACTGGCTCCCTCACTCTCGTGTGTTAGTGTATCTTGTAAATGCTTCAAGAAAGATCGAAACGTCGTCATAATCTCTCTTCTATATGCGGATTATTTTTGTGTTCCAGTCACGCTATTGTGTCCTTTTTGTTCTATATATTTAAATTCTTAAGTAAAAAAGGTATATCAACATTTTTATGATAAGGTAGAACCAACATGTTCTTGGTTGAATATGTTTCTGTGTTGTTTTTTAATTGTAAAATCTACCTCTGGTAATTTTAAAAGATTTGTTAAGTTAAATTTTTGGGGCCTTTTAGATGATTCGCTATTTCACAAATCTTCAAAATTTCCTCATCTGTTAACTTTGGGCTGCAAATGCGCAGAGCTCTCAAAAACATGAATGAGAATACAGAAACTATAACTGATGTGAAGAATAATAGTATATATCAGATCAGTTATTTGTTGGTTTTCTGTCCTGCTGAAACAAAGGAAAGTATCCACGTCCTGCTGAAACAAAGGAAAGTATCCACGTCCTGCTGAAACAAAGGAAAGTATCCACGTCCTGCTGAAACAAAGGAAAGTATCCACGTCCTGCTGAAACAAAGGAAAGTATCCACGTCCTGCTGAAACAAGGAAAGTATCCACGTCCTGCTGAAACAAAGGAAAGTATCCACGTCCTGCTGAAACAAGGAAAGTATCCACGTCCTGCTGAAACAAAGGAAAGTATCCACGTCCTGCTGAAACAAAGGAAAGTATCCACGTCCTGCTGAAACAAAGGAAAGTATCCACGTCCTGCTGAAACAAAGGAAAGTATCCACGTCCTGCTGAAACAAAGGAAAGTATCCACGTCCTGCTGAAACAAAGGAAAGTATCCACGTCCTGCTGAAACAAAGGAAAGTATCCACGTCCTGCTGAAACAAAGCAAAGTATC
Source organism: Cherax destructor (assembly GCA_009830355.1). Lineage (NCBI taxonomy): Eukaryota > Metazoa > Arthropoda > Malacostraca > Decapoda > Parastacidae > Cherax > Cherax destructor. The sequence goes on along the minus strand of WNWK01001825.1, from coordinate 236,270 downwards.
CACGTCCTGCTGAAACAAAGGAAAGCACCCACGTTCTTCTGAAACAAAGGAAAGTACCCACGTTCTTCTGAAACAAAGGAAAGTACCCACGTTCTTCTGAAACAAAGGAAAGTACTCACGTTCTTCTGAAACAAAGGAAAGTACCCACGTTCTTCTGAAACAAAGGAAAGTACCCACGTTCTTCTGAAACAAAGGAAAGTACTCACGTTCTTCTGAAACCTATACAGCCTGTTGCTTCTGCTGGGATCACCGCGACTCCACTTTCCCCAGAACACAGCGTCTAATATACCATTAAAAAAACGAGTTTTGTAAAGAAGACTGCTAAAGAGTACCTCATTACCAGAGACCCAACAAGCCCCACGTCAACTGTTTACATGTTCCTGGGCTCCAGGATGCAAAGCAGCATAGTGCGCCCAGTGATGAAAGCATCACATAACAGAAAATGCAAGTGCCATATCAGTCGCTTATAGAACTGTTACATTCAACACAGGAGATGAACAAAGAAAGATTGAAAAAAACCCTCGACGGACAGCTGAGCAGCGAGGGTGGTCCAAGGACGGGAATAAATAAATACCTACCAAAATGGGTGTCAGTCCGAGAAATGACAAGTTTATATTTAGAAAGGATATAGGAAAATATTGGTTTGGAAATAGGGTAGTGTTCCTAATTTCTTATGTTCTTATGTATTCCCTAAGCCCAGCTCCCTCTACTTCAGTGGAAGTAAAAGGGATAGTTGGCTTGCACTGAGATACAGGTTTCTGATGCAGTTAAATATTAGAGTTGTAGATGTTAATACATGCAGAAATGGCATTCGCAAGTTATCACATGGAAACTAATATTTCACTTTCTTCAATAAATATGGCAAATTGGCTCTGTAACCGCTGTCGGATTTCACATTTAAAGCCACTGCCGCATAGACCTCGTCCTGCCATCTGGTCGGCCGAGTTCAAGCCTACATCTGGCTGGTCGAGACCCTACCGCCTCCTCACAGTATGTCCTGCATGTCCTTCCAAAATTAATTCTAACCTTCCACTAACACACATCAGCTTTGAAAATTTAAAGTCAATCAGAAGAGGCATTCTCTAGTTATTGTGCAGAGATGAATATCTCAAAATAATAAAAAAAAAATTACGTTTGAAGCTGCTCAGAGTTGCATTCTTAAGTTGTCAGCACTGAAGGTTTGAAGCCGATCAGATAAATTCTTCCATTATTACAAGGTGTCCAGGATTACAATTGTGTTGCAGAGGTCTGAGCAAAGATTTGTTAACTTATACCATGAATTTGTTAACTTATACCATGAATTAAGGAAAGATCTTAGACTTCACTTTACGAAAGCAGACAAAGCAAATGCGATAGTAATTATGGACAAGGTAGATTAGTGGAAAAAGGAACATGTTATTAGGAGCCAGAAACTCACTCGCCTCTTAACACATTTACTTCTACACAGCCTAAACTTACGAGGTGCCATCCACTTCATACCACACGTCAGCCAGAAGAGTTTCAGGACTCGCTTGCCATGGATTCAAACCCCACCCGTTCTGTGGTTCATTCAGGTTTAAGTTATTCAGTGGGGAAAGAAACATGCCATTTAAAAAAAATAAAATTAACAAATTGGCCCCTACACACTAGTACTGAAAGTTTGAAGCCAATCAGAAAAGGCTTTCTCAAGTTACAGCACATATTTTAAAAACTTAGAATGGTATACAATGCATAAACTTGGCCAGAGGGCACATGCACATGTCGGTATATGCACGAACCCTTCACTACAGTACATCAGCGCTATAAATCTGAAGCCGATCGGATGAGGCGTTCTTAAGTTATAAAGATACTTTGAAGAAAAAATAAAATTGTGTCCACCATTTAAAGGCGCCTCTTCGGAATAACTAATAAAGCATGTGAGCGAGACTGCACATGTAGATGGGAGAGAGAGAGAGAGAGAGAGAGAGAGAGAGAGAGAGAGAGAGAGAGAGAGAGAAGCATTACCAAGGTGGTGGCACTCAGCGGGCAGCCGTGGCCTCTTCTCCTCTATGCCAGTCTGTGCCTTTGTGCCCCCTTCCCCCTCTAACCCCTCCCCTTTCCCACCACCCCTTCCCCTCCTCCTCCACCTCCTCCACTCCTTCACCTGCTTCATTTCTGTCTTCAGATGGTGTGGTTGGTGGTGGTCCTGTGCTCCTGCTTCTCCGCCGTTATAATATTCCCGGCCGCCATCATCCACCTACCATGAGATCTCTTATCCAATATTTATGGTTTTCCATCTTACGCCTCTCCCTCTCCTCCTCCCATTCTATCCTTGCTTCTCATTATTTTTTATTTCTCACACTTCCTTCAACTGCTTCTAAACACTTCACCGCAAACTCAAAAAAAAAAAAATTCTCTACAAACTCACTTTGTATGACAAAACTTCCGTCTTGTTATTTCATCTCTCTCTCTCTCTCTCTCTCTCTCTCTCTCTCTCTCTTTCCATCTTCTTTTAAATTTTTCCCTTTATTTCTTCCTTCTGTTTCAATTTCATAATTTTTTTTTCATCACAAATGCCTTAAATCTCTTATATTTTTTGTTTTGTTTTCCATCTCCTTCAATTTATCTCTTTTCATTTTAGGATCCTCCATTTATTTAGTTATTCCCTTTCCTCACTGCATCTTCATTACACCATCTTCATTAATTTTTCTCATTTATGCACCTCCTTTTCATTCCACTCCTCATTTTCGCTCCATTCCCTCCCCCCTTCAATCTCCTTAATTTCCTCTTCCCATTCATCACCCCCTCCCCTTCTTATCTACTCATCGTCTCCCTCTCATCCATTTCCCTCCCTTCCTATTTTCTCCCCCTCTCCTCCCATTCCATCTTTCATCTTCCCTATTCTGCACCTTTCCCCTTGCTCCTTCAGCACATCCCGCTCCTTCTCTCTTGCCTCACCTCGGCGTCCTCTTCACCTCGGCGTCCTCTTCACCCAGCTCTTCTCCCTCGTCTTCCAAGGCATCTCCACCTTCCCCCCGCCTCCTCCTGGGCGGCACAAGGCCCTCGTAGCTTACCTTGCCTGTGGAATTCTTTATGAGGCGGAGTTTAATTAGATTCCAGATATCATGAATGTGGCGTAATTATTGTGGAGCACATTTCATATGCAATAACTGCCTTGGAATATGGAAGTGGGGGAGGAGGTGAGCGTGTACCACCGTGATTAATGGAAAGTAATAACTCCTTAGCTGTTTCTCGCTGGCTGACATTAATGCGCACAGCATATACATGAAAAGGATAATTTTTTGGAGGAGACATTAGCGACGATGGTATTGCATATTTATGGGGCATAATTATTCTGGGCGATGATAACTCTGGAATGAGGATTACGCCGCTGCTCGCGGCTGTCTGGAACGGGTGGGAATCTTGGAATCTGTCTTTGTGAGGCTGAACTTAATGGGGACATGTATTTTTATGGTTATTCTTCTGCGGGCGAATATTTCAGACATCCTTAGGGGTCCTGATGTGTAGTGTGACGTTGGTTGGTATGGAACATTTGAAATGATGTTGTCGGCCTTGTGTAGACTTGATGCATTTGCTGTTTATTCTCTGCACTTTGTTTGCGGTTGACAATGAATTCTTGCGGCGCGGTTTCCAGGGAGGACATTTAACTCTTTTTAAATTAAATTCAACCTGGAAGAATTTTAATGCAAAAATTCAAAGTGTTCTCGTGAGGATGTTGAGGGAGTTAGGATGTGTTCTCGTGAGGATGTTGAGGAGTTGTGATGTGTTCTCGTGAGGATGTTGAGGAGTTAGGATGTGTTCTCGTGAGGATGTTGAGGAGTTGGGTGTGTACTCGTGAGGATGTTGAGGGAGTTGGGATGTGTTCTCGTGAGGATGTTGAGGGAGTTGTGATGTGTTCTCGTGAGGATGTTGAGGAAGTTAGGATGTGTTCTCGTGAGGATGTTGAGGGAGTTGGGATGTGTACTCGTGAGGATGTTGAGGGAGTTGGGATGTGTTCTCGTGAGGATGTTGAGGGAGTTGTGATGTGTTCTCGTGAGGATGTTGAGGAAGTTAGGATGTGTTCTCGTGAGGATGTTGAGGGAGTTGGGGTGTGTACTCGTGAGGATGTAGAGGAAGTTAGAATGTGTTTTTGTGAGGATGTTGAGGTGTGTTCTCATGAGGATGTTGAGGGAGTTTGGGTGTGTTCTCGAGAGGATGTTGAGGGAGTTTGGGTGTGTTCTCGTGAGAATGTTGAGGGAGTTGGGGGTGTGTTCTCGTGAGGATGTAGAGGTGTGTTCTCATGAAGATGTTGAGAGAGTTTGGGTGTGTTCTCGTGAGGATGTTGAGGGAGTTGGGATGTGTTCTCGTGAGGATGTTGAGGGAGTTTGGGTGTGTTCTCGTGAGGATGTTGAGGGAGTTGGGATGTGTTCTCGTGAGGATGTTGAGGGAGTTGGGATGTGTTCTCGTGAGGATGTCGAGGAAGTTAGGATGTGTTCTTGCTTTTTGGTTTCTGACACCGTGCAAGTGTTGGCTGCTATTGCCAGGCGCAATACACTCCACACCTCAAACACTTCCCACACAATATCGTGAATATAATGTTCTTGCATATGAATACTGGAGGCTCGAACCAGCGACAAACATAGCGTGAGGCGCAGACGTCACCACTGTGCCAAGTACATTAACTATGTTGAAGCCTGAAATTCTTCCTGTGAATACCGGACTTGAATAATATTCTTGAACAAGAATCTGCTCTATGACCAAAAAAAAAAAAACAGTGAGAAGGACAAATACCTTATTTTGATATATGTTCTTCACATATATAAATTTTATTATATGAAGCGCTAAATCCGCGTGGATCATTCGGCCTATGGAGCGGTGAAGACTCAATCTTTCTTCAGCTGACTGTGGGGTTACAGGACTGAGGATCCAGCCTCGACCCACACGGGTTTAGAGGTTTCCATAAACTTCTAACTTAAGTTGCCGTCATGAGCCCCGAAGCAGCAGGCGTTGTGGCGATGCTTTCAGATAGACGTGGGGCGGCGGTGGCTGCCAGTCTTCCCCTCCTTGAGATGAGGGGCGGGGACCGCCAGCTTCCCCCCCCCCCCTCATCGAGATGTGAAGCAGTGGTCAGCCTTTTCCTCGTCGATATTTTCAAGATGCAAGTAGTGTTAATCACCATACATAACACAGTAACGAGCCATCACTGCCCCGCTCACTACCAACTTGCCAATACCCCATTACTTAGGCGTTACGGGGTTACTGCCTTCATTCATTCACCTTCATCTGCATATAACAAATGACAAGCGGATCCAAGAATAATTTCTAAGTTGAAGTTTTTTCATAACTTCTAATAAATGAGTGGGAAATGTTATCAAAAGTTCGTAGCAAATAATTCATATTACTCGATAATTTTGTTTCCCACTGCGAACGTTTGGAGGAAAATAAGCAAACTCATAAAAGGCAGCAAACAATTCCAAGGTGAGAGTGTTGATGTGGGTGATGGCTGGGACCAGAGTGATCATCCGATTGATCAACTGAGTGATCATCGTTCCTGATCAACCAGAGTGATCATCGTACCTGATCAACCAGAGTGATCATCGTTCCTGATCAACCAGAGTGATCATCGTACCTGATCAACCAGAGTGATCATCGTTCCTGATCAACCAGAGTGATCATCGTTCTTGATCAACCAGAGTGATCATAGTTCCTTCCAATTATTTATTCATTTACTGTTGTAGACCAAACAGTTAATAACAATTACGAATATTCTGTTTTTATTTATGCTTATTTACCGACACATTTTACCTAGAAAATAGTAATATTACCACACTGATGGTACTTGCTTGGGAATTAAACTATTACTTTTAATATTCTGAATTAACCAGAGTAAAAATAATGCCTACTCAGTTGGAAAGACGTAAGGAGAGAGCGTCACTAGTATATCAAGAGATATTTCTTATAGACACGTCGTGAATGACTGGAAACTAAATGTCAGAACAGCACATAGTATTGAAGGAAGTGACTGACCATTGGAAATGTGAGAAGGCACAGAGCTCTAGTCGCCGGTTAGCAATAAGTACAAGTTTTTTTTTTTTTTTTGAGAATTAAATGTCCAAATCCAAAAAGGAATTACACAGTTCTTAAGCTGCTGAGAGCAAGATGATCAAAAGATATGTGGGTAGAGAGGAAGAAGCAAACGTTCAGTGCAGGAAACTGAGCACTTAAAAGTAAGAGGGGAGAGAGAGAGAGAGAGAGAGAGAGAGAGAGAGAGAGAGAAACCGAAGTGACGAACTAAATCAAGAATTCGGATCGAATTTGGTGTCTGAAGCTGTGAAAAATATTCAAAGACAAGATGACTGAAACTATGAAGAGTTAAGTAGCTGAGAGAAAGAGAACTATTTTTTAAACCTGGGAATTCCTAACTTCGAGTCAATTTCAGCAATCACAAAAGTAATATATCAAAGAGGAGGAACGACGGGAAGGAAACAGCTTAAAATTCATGGCAATGTTCTCATAATTTCATCACACAACATATAATCTACAAGTGTCTGTTTACACTAACCCCTCTCTCTATTATAAGATACTTTTCTACCCATTTTTTACTTCAGTACTCAGTCTCTCCAATACTCTTACAATCTGTGGTAAGAGTCGCGCCTCTTACCACTTGGGTCCGGGGTTCGAGACCCGGACGAACTACTAAAAAAAAAAAAAAAAAACTACTATTCTGCCTGAAGTTTTAGCAGCAATATGGCGTCACCGCACTGGTAACCCTTCTCTTTTACGCCCCAAAAAATCTTCCATCCAACCCATAATGCAGAAATCCATCTGATCGGCTTCAAATTTTCCCCTCAGGTGTGGTTTCCTGAACGCAAGGTTCACTGATGTTATTGTGCAAACTAAGTCCTAATTTGCCAATTTTATTGAATAGTAATAGTTCTTCAGATCGGCTTCAAACTATTATTGACGATGCATTTAATATGGATGATGACACCCCAGTAAGTTTAGTCAGGGTAGAGGCAAATTTGAAAATTGACCGAAATTGCTAAAAAAAAAAAAAAGTTTGGAATCGTTGGAATCAAATCAGTTACTGGAGAATGCCTTCTCTGACTGGGTTCAAACTTTCACCGTTGGTGGGCTTTATTAAAAGAAAGCTTGGCAATCACGTATAGCTGTGTAAATTTCAATTTGCCAATTTTTTATAAATAAATTGCTTTCCATGTAATATATGGAGAATGCCTCGTCTGATCAGCTTCAAACCCTAAATATTGTATATCTTAAATGGAAGTCTTTTTTTTTCGACTGTGTGGGTGCCATTTTGACGATTTTTTTAAGGAAATTTTATCAAACTAGATTTTTCCAAAAAATGAGTACCAAATATTTTCTTCCTCTTTGATTGAAGATATTTAATAGGATATAAAATAAGAAAAGGAAACTTAAGAAAATAAAAATGTGCGTTTTAGGGCGTTTTTAAATTTAACGAAGAAAAGATTTTCCTATTTTCGGAACATTTCTCAGCAACATTTTCTTTTTTTTTCTTCTACATTTTTGTCGATAAATGGACACTTGAGCAACTAATGCAACACTTTTGTTGTGGCGATATATAGTATATACATGTCCACAGTGTCCATGTATTGTTGGTAACGGCTTGACAAAGCTCCTGGAGAGCGAAACGTTACCACAATAAAATGTCGCATTAGCTGCACTTATGTCCTTTTACCCAACATAGTCGGTAATTCTACCAACATTACATTTTTTTTTTCGTTTATAACTCTAGAACGCTTTATTCGTGGTGTTCTATGGACAATGTTACATAACCTTGTCCCATATTTTGTAACTATGTGATAACTGGAGAAAGCCTCCTCTGTTAGGCTTCAAAATTTCAACACTTATGCACCTTTATTATAATATTGTTAATGGAGTGTGTAGGTGCAATTTTGCAACCTTTAAATCATGGAAAAAATTTATTTTGCCTTGATATTGGTGAGGGGGGTTCTTGATCCAAGGATTCGGACTTATCCTCCTCTTTTTTTGTTCGACTCTGAATGCCTCCCATTCCACAAGTGCTATGTGACCCTTACTGGTTTGGCTCTTTCCTCTTTATTAAAATAAAGAAAATGTGAACAGCATCAGTCTGTAATGACTGATTCGTCTTGTGGGACGAATGAAATATTTCTCGGCTTTAGGTTTTTATATTTGGTTGGATTCTGTGCAGCGAGTGGACGACGAGTGGACGACGAGTGGACGACGAGTGAACGACGAGTGAACGACGAGTGAACGACGAGTGAACGACGAGTGGACGACGAGTGAACGACGAGTGGACGACGAGTGAACGACGAGTGGACGACGAGTGAACGACGAGGGGACGACGAGTGAACGACGAGTGGACGACGAGTGAACGACGAGTGGACGACGAGTGAACGACGAGTGGACGACGAGTGAACGACGAGTGGACGACGAGTGAACGACGAGTGGACGACGAGTGGACGACGAGTGGACGACGAGTGGACGACAAGTGGACGACGAGTGAACGACGAGTGGACGACGAGTGGACGACGAGTGGACGACGAGTGGACGACGAGTGGACGACGAGTGAACGACGAGTGAACGACGAGTGAACGACGAGTGAACGACGAGTGGACGACGAGTGGACGACGAGTGGACGACGAGTGAACGACAGCTTTAAGCTTTCAGCGCTGATATGTTCCCCTCAAGGAAAGCTTTGCCTTCATTTTAGGTTAAGTTTTTAATATGCCAGTTTTATGAATCAAATTGGTGTCTATGAGATAAAAGAAGATTGTGTCTTCTGGTAAAAAAATTAATAACAATTTTTGACTTCATTGGATTATCCTAGGTTGAATCTGCATTATGTTCATTTAATCAGATTTAATTACTTAGATGCATACTTGAATAAACCTTAAACACAGGTAAATCTTAGAGAAAAGTTTGGATTTATTTTAGCCAGTGTTGGTCCAAATTTGCTTTATGTTATGGGAAAATTAAATTACCGATTTTCTTGTAATAATTTCTAAGTCCCTCATCCAAGTGCCTTCATCTTTCAACACTAACTTCATAATGCAAATTGTGAGAGGCTTCAAACTTAATTGGTGGTGTATATTAGGATACTAGTTCCTCTAAGGTAACAAGATAATTCCTCATTAGTCTGGCTTTAAACCTGGTGTTTCTTAGTGGATTATTTAGATTAGTTTAGGGCTGTGTATGTCAGCCATTTTTATTGAAAAAAATGTATTATTATTGTTCATGTGATAACTTGTGAATGTCAAATCTCATTCGTTTCAAGTCCCCGATGCTAACACTTAACATTTTAAGAAACGTATGGTGCACTTTGCACTAATCCTTTCGCGCGGGGTTATGCGGTACGAGGATACTTTTCTTAATTTGCGCAGCGTCCGAAATATGTCTTGTTTCCTTAGGGCAATGGATTCGTTAGGCGTCCCTTCATTTCTCTTTGCTGTGTGTTGTGTTCTCACTTGTGCAAGGTGAAGGTTGTGCTGTTCCCATAGTTAATTCTTACGTCAGATTAATTTAGCATACACGTTCCAGTCTCTGTGTGTCTGTCCTTTCCACCCGTATTTTTTCCCACAATCATTCAAAATAAATGCTATTGATGCATTCACAAATTTTGCCCTCCATGTGTTGGCTTCTGTGCAAGTCTCCGTTTCCGCATTCGATGTGTACTGATGTGTAGCAGAAGCATATCTCCAATCCTCAAATTCTTCTCTGGACTAGTATATCTATTACTGTCCCCACCTTTGTCATATTATTGTCTGGGTCTTCAGTTGCTCTGAGGGATATTGTAAATGACTGCTACGATAACTTCGTGTCCTGGCGTTATTTTCTTGATTACATAAACATTTATAGGTACAACATTCTCCGTCGAATGTTAATCTTACTTCAAGGTTCCAGTGTTGATAGGGTAACTCTCACCCCTCTATCGATCTTCCAATTTCCTTCTCGATTAAGCTGTATTCTTCTGGGAGAAGAAAGTCATATAGCACAAAAACAGTTTTATCACTTTGATTACCGTTTGTTCGTCTCTAGTTAATTCTTTAAAGTTAAAGTCCTTAACTCTGCTTGTCAAGATGTAAATGCTAATGTACATTATCCTAATGTTTGTTCCTTCCTAGCAGCTTGTTCTTATAGCTAATCTTTCAGCTAAATTATTTCCCTCTTCTGAATATTTTGTTTATTATCATTATATATTATACACTCGATTTTTTTATGAAGAGACTTGAGAGTATCTCAACCATTTTCCTTTGCAGGAATTCAATGACCATTTTTTATGTTGCTTTTTATTTAAGAAATTATTGCTAATTGTTTTCCATGTTGATGCTAAATTATCTTATCAGTTTTCTCATAGCCTCTTATATATTGTTAATATATTTCCTCTTTTCCTTCTATATTCCAAGGAAATTTTCAGTATTTTTACTCTCCTTATTCTTCATATTCTTCTGTGAGTTATTTTGTAGAATATCCTGAAATTGTATATTTTTTTATGAAAAATGTAATTTTGGTTTAATATTATGAATTTTATCATTTCACATTCCATATATGTGAAAGCTATTTCTAAATTACTCAGTATAGTATACGACTTTCTCACTGCCTCATATATTTGATCTTTGGGAGATAATCTGACTTTTATAATTATTTCCATATCTCTTTCTTCGAAGCTTTGCAAACATTATCTCATGCATCCTGTTATTAATTTTCTCGCATTTTCCTTTTGTGATGTTTCATACTTTCATTCCAGAAGTCATGAGTAATATAAAAAAAAACTCCTTTTTTGCCAATTTTATGCTCACTTTCCTCATTTGTCAACAAGGGAGAGTTACCAGTTGTTGCAAGCCACGTATTTCTCAAGTCACCACTTACCCTTCATGTCCTTCCCACCTTGCTTCTTACCTTTCCCTTGCTCTCACGTCATTTCTATCTCACGTCTTACCTCTTCTCCTCGTTCATGTCCTTTCCACCTCGCCTCCTGCCTTTTTTCCCTCCCCTTGATCATCTCCTCTCTGCCTCGCTTCTTACCTCCTGCCTTTCCTCACGTCCTTCCCTCCTCTCCTCCTACCTCTTTCCCTTGCTCTCACTCCTTCCAAGGACCAACATTCCCTGATTTAATAACTGCCCCAACAAGAAGAGTCTTAAATTAATTGAAAAATCTTGGCGCAGTAAAAATTCGAGCTTCCCTAATGGCATTAATTACATTTATAAAACCCTCTCCTAATGGCTGCGAGGGAAAAAGGGAATTAATGTTTTTAGATAAGACAGAAGTCTAATCCCTCACAAGATGACGAATTAATGTATCATTATTCAAGCTAATTTGTCATGTAGGTCTCCCATTAATCACGTTCTTAGCGCTTGGATCCTTCCTACGTTTTCTTAATTAAGGAGGATTCTCAGGCGCTTCTCTTGAATATCACATGATGAGGGTTTAATCCAACATAATCGCAGGGCTGAAGGTTCTGATCTCACTGCTCAGCACCCGGGGTCTCGCCCACTATATATTCTACACTACCAAGATGATGGTGTGTTTGTGTATGTCCTAATTTACAGTATACAAATTTACGAAGAGAGACCTTAATTACCTGCTGGAAATTGGCAGATGAGGGTCTAATACCCCATAATCAGCGCGATGAAGGCTGCGATCCCGCTACCTCATTCATCATAACCGGGAACATCTGCGTTTATACTTTTTTCCTGGAGTAGTGTGACGCATTCCTCACATTTTTCTAGCATTACCGTGTTCCTCTAAAAATTTCACGTCTTAAGTGACATGTTGGCACTACACTTTTGCGTTATAGTTCGTAAAGTGGAGCCATTTGTGTCTATCATTAAGCGAGGAGGTGAGGGCGAGAGTGTAATCCCGGGTAATATCGAGGGTGAAGGGTGCTATTCCTCACTGCTACCAATCATGGCTGGTGTTCCGTGTTCCAGCGACCCCGTGCACTCACCTCACCTCTCCACCCTTCGTCTCTGTCTCTCGAGTGCGTGCTTGCGTACGTATAAAGGCATATATATATATATATATATATATATATATATATATATATATATATATATATAATTGTGTGTGTGTGTGTGTGTCGTGCCGAATAGGTAAAACTGGTCAATTAGCAAGAACTCATTTAAAATTAAGTCTCTTTCTAAAAAAAATTCTTATACGTTTAAATATGTGTTTTTTTCATTTATGTTAATGTAAAAATTCATAATTTTGTACCAAAAGAACCTGGGAAAACTTACATAAGAACATAAGAAAGAAGGAACACTACAGCAGGCCTACTGGCCTAGTGTTCCTTTTTTTCTTATGTTTTTATGTAAGTTTTCTAAGGTTCTTTTGGTACAAAATTTTTAATTTTTACATTAACATCAATGAAAAAAATATATATTTTTAAACGTATAAGAGAAAATTTTAGAAAGGACTTAATTATAATTTTCTTGCTAATTGACCAGTTTTACCTATTCGGCACGACATTATATATATTTGTGCCTTTACACTTGCACACGCACGCACGCACGCTAATCTTATTATAACAAGCGCAATTTATTTTAGTCTAACCCAACTAAATATATTTTAGACAAGTTTACAATAATTTAATAATAAACAAACACAATGAAATATATTTTTTTCGTTACGTTCAGAATGAATTTTGCGAAATTATTACATATACAAATTTTTGCTTGCCTTATTCGGCAAGAAGAGCGTTCCTATTTAAGCCAAAATAGCAAGTTTTACCTATTCGGCACGATATATATATTATATATATATATATATATATATATATATATATATATATATATATATATATACATACATGCATGCATATACTATACACCTTCACTCATCTTTTGTTTTTTTACAGTTCTTCATTTTGATTTCTCATTAGTTTGGCAACATTTGAAAACATTAGCATCTATGGTTTTAGATCTACAGGAAGACTATCTACATTATCAAGACTAATATGGGACTCAAGACTTAACCTTGTGGGACCCCGCTGGAGTCTAAAACCCAAGGTTTTAGACTATCTCCCTACTCTGAAGATTGTCACATGCAGCATTCTCCACCTGACTAAATCCTATAAATACTCGTGTATCTTTTATCCAGGTAGATCTGTTCGTGACTCGATAAAGCCCACTGCGTGGGCGAAACGTTGTCAATAAAGGATCACATTATACTGCTTATGTGTTTATTTTTCCATTGTTTCGTGGTCACTCACGTTCTCTCTAAGTCTTCTAGTCTATTTCTTTTTCAATTTTATTTGGAATACTTTTCAGTGATGTAGATTGGGAGGATAGTGTTACTCGTCATTATTCTTAAATATTGTGATTACATTTCTTCTTCTCTGCGATAGATTACATGTTTCCGTCGATTTATTGAAGATATAGTCCTTCCTGCTCCCCTTACCTTCATTATCCATAGGGATAACATGCCTGGTCCCACTGACTTCGTTGTGTCAGAAGGAGGACCTGCCAAGTATGGGCGAAAAGGCCTGCTGCAGTGTTTCTCCATTCTTATTTTCTTATTTTCAGGAACTATGTCTCAGGAACTAGTTTCTTTCAACGTGACTGAAATCTATGATCAATATTTTTGCTCCAGTCATTTTTTCGATATGTGCTTCCGTTTCTACTGCCATGTTCTTGGCTGGGTCTGTTGATGTTTGGAGGAAGAGGTTATAGATGTTCATCACTACAGTAGTGTGCAAATTAACTGGGACAGGAGTAAATTTTGTGATTATCTCACATGTGTTAATTAATGTAGTTTGGGTTCCTTTTTTTCAGAAGAGTTTGCTACCGACTTCTGGACGCCATCCAACTGTGGTGTTGCCCTGCGACTCTTCAGTGCTACAACAGCTGTTGCTCTGTAAGGCTATTCCTGCAAGCGTGCTCCGTGAGTGAATGTGGTTTCGCCAAATTCTCCCCTTTAATCCATAATTACTGGTGAAATTCATGACGGATGTTACACCTAGGAAGCGTTCAAGTATTGCAGCTCTTAACAAAAAATACTGATTTGAGTATCAGACAGATCACCGAAAATTTGAGCCTAGCAAAGTCAACTGTTGGTCGGATTCTGAAGAAAGGTGACGACACTGGTGATTGTAGAGCGCTGCGTCGAGGAAGATGTGGAAGGAAACGCAAGACAGTACCTCAATACCTCACGATGACAAGGTTATCATAAAAAATAGTGTGAAGGATCTCAAGAAAACCAGCAAAGATCTAGAGAGATTTAGGTTCAGCTGGCGTAGATTTTGATTCTTCAACTGTTCGACGAAGGCTTCTTGAAGTTGGCAGAACTATCAGAAAGCCGGTAAAGAACAATTATTGACCGCTGCTATGAAGAAAAAACGGCTGCGGTGGGGTAGTGAGATGGAGCAAAGGCGAACCTCTTCGGAATGGACACATTCAACAAGCAGCAAAACACCCACCTAAGATGTTTTGGGGTAGTTTAACTGCAAAAGACCCAGGACGGCTTGTTATTGTTGAGGGAACGATGAACAGTAACCAATAGAAGGCAATCCTCTCATTTGCTTCTCATTGTGGATAGAGACTTTCCTCATGGAGAAGGTATTTTCCAGTAGGATCTTGCTCCATGCCACACTTGCAAAAAAAAATTTGATAATCTTCGAAGGTACTGGGCTATGGGTTCTAAATTGGCCTGAAAGCTCACCTGACCTCATCCCAATTGAGAATCTATGGGCAATAACCAAACGCAGGATCGCGAAACAGGACTGTTCAATTGTGGAGAAGCGAATTATTAGGACCTGATACCACGACGAAGAACTTGCCAAAATGTGTTCAATATTGGTCAATTATATGCTAAAGCGTGTAGCTATGCTTATAAAAGCAAAGGATAGTCATATCTCTTATTCTTCAAATAAACATTTGTTTTCCAAATAAATGTCTTATTTCATCAATGTCCTAATTAATATGCACACTACTGTACTAGCCTGATAGTTTGTGTGTTGTGTTATTTATCTTATAGTCTGGAAATTGCTCTTAATTTGTTGTTCTCGTCTAAGCATAATTCCAGTATCCTGTTGTCAGAAGAGCTACCTTCTCTTCTTTGGCTTTCATATTATTCTATATCCTCTCGGGAATACAGTATTGGTTATGATTTTCTGAAGGAAAAAATGTCTCTACGATCACCGTCTTGCTCTTTCTCTGTGCTCATTTCTTTGAACTTTGTATTCATACTGATCATTCAGGTTCATGTATAATACACTAACAAACACTGCCCACACAGGATACCAAGAACACGTCTAACACCAGACACTGCCAACACTGTAGATAACTAACGTGAGACACCACCAACACTGGATGCCACCAACACTGGACACCACCAACACTGGACACCACCAACACTGGACACCACCAACACTGGACACCACCAACAATGGATACCACCAACACTGGACATCACCAACAATGGACATCACCAACAATGGATACCACCAACAATGGATACCACCAACACTGGACATCACCAACACTGGACATCACCAACACTGGACATCACCAACACTGGACATCACCAACACTGGACATCACCAACACTGGATGCCACCAACACTGGATGCCACCAACACTGGATGCCACCAACACTGGACACCACCAAGACCGTAATAGAAAATGTGGGCGCAATTTCCCTTAAAGCGACCATAGCTCTTATCTCCATAATGAGGGCGGACGCTGTGCTAAAATAATTGCTGCTGACCCGCCCAAACTCTTACCTGCTCTCATTATTGCTAGACCAGGTGTCCAACTCTGCTAGACCAGGTGTCCAACTCTGCTAGACCAGGTGTCCAACTCCGCTAGACCAGGTGTCCAACTCTGCTAGACCAGGTGTCCAACTCTGCTAGACCAGGTGTCCAACTCCGCTAGACCAGGTGTCCAACTCCGCTAGACCAGGTGTCCAACTCTGCTAGACCAGGTGTCCAACTCTGCTAGACCAGGTGTCCAACTCCGCTAGACCAGGTGTCCAACTCCGCTAGACCAGGTGTCCAACTCTGCTAGACCAGGTGTCCAACTCTGCTAGACCAGGTGTCCAACTCTGCTAGACCAGGTGTCCAACTCTGCTAGACCAGGTGTCCAACTCTGCTAGACCAGGTGTCCAACTCTGCTAGACCAGGTGTCCAACTCTGCTAGACCAGGTGTCCAACTCTGCTAGACCAGGTATTTCCCGCTGCTAAACTAGCCATAAGCAGACATACTCCAGAGTGCACCAGGAACTGGTGCACTCCAGTGTGTTTAGTGTGCTAACATATTCCAAATGGTACAGAGGTACACAAGGAATTCTGTGAAGTGTTTAAGACAGGGTGAAAGAGGATACTTTAGTAGGGTGAGAGGACACTAGTACATACACTCATTTGCAGTGATCATGGTCAGTGGACAGAAGCGTATCCATTGACGATGCCCTAAGTATACGCATTTGCGTCCTTTCATGTTGTCGATATCCTTCTACATTTTACTTGCGTAGTTCAGTAGGCATATTAGCATACTCCAACAGGCATACCGCCGATTTCCTACGAATACTCACAAACCTCAGTCGTCTGAAAGGAAGACTGGTTACGCTAGCACGGACTGCTTACGCTAGCACGACTACTTACGCTAGCACGGACTACTTACGCTAGCACGGACTACTTACGCTAGCACGGACTGCTTACGCTAGCACGGACTACTTACGCTAGCACGGACTGCTTACGCTAGCACGGACTGCTTACGCTAGCACGGACTGCTTACGCTAGCACGGACTGCTTACGCTAGCACGGACTACTTACGCTAGCACGGACTGCTTACGCTAGCACGGACTGCTTACCCTAGCACGGACTGCTTACCCTAGCACGGACTGCTTACGCTAGCACGGACTGCTTACGCTAGCACGTTTGTTACCTATAGATTTCGTTCTCCACGTGTGGTAAATGTAATGGTTGTTTCAGTCTTACGCAGAGTGAATTGACTGGTTACACTCTGAGTGTGGCGTAACCAATCAGAACTCATTTTGCACAAGTGCTGTTGAAACCAGGAACATACAGAGGCAACTAGCCCACTAGTAAGTCTTTTGCTACCTAGTAAGTCTTTTGTCACCTAAACATGGGACTCCTTTGCCTTTCCCCCGAGAAAAACAGCTAAAGTTATCCAATTTTTTTAGATTAGATTTTATTTTTGTTTTATTTATAAAGCATTAAAACCGCTTGGTTACTGACAGCTTTAAGCATTATACTTTCTAACCCTTTCAACTTTACCAATTTACTGGTATTCTGCATTATTTTATATCTATCTTTATTTTTATATTAATTAAAGGGAAGGTGCACTAAACTACCCCCCCCCAGGGGTCACGCAGCTCCTAAGGAACGGGTAGCAATCAGGTTCAGTTATACTAAGGGAAGGATATGTCTTATTATTTGTATCGAAAATCCCCCTCACCGGCATCAAGGAACCTCCCTCGAACAGACTTTCCTAAGTACAGAAATTATAAACACAGTCAGTTTTACGTATTCCACATTTCATATCCATAATTCATTCCGTATCAGTGACCATGTGTGTCAGCCAATTAAGAAGAAAGGGGAAATATCCCCATCATTTATGCCGAAGGAGAGGATGGGTTCTTAGGGCAATCACTCTGTGAAGAGAGCGGCCATCCCAAAGAGGCATCTATTCCTAGGTATAGGCCACTCAAACTTCACCACTGTGCCAAGGTGACCCAGCATCCAGGGAGACACATTAAGTAAATTAAGCCATCTTATATTACGTAATTTCTTCCCGGGTTAGGTTGCTAGGTTAACTTCAGTGCACCACTTAAACATCTGCATAGAAAAATATGCAGAGATTTAGTTAACCGTTTTCCTTGGGCAATGTAAATCTTCAGGTAATTTTTTTTCCAAACCTTGAATATCCACCCACTTGTCAAAGTCACAACTGTCATACATGATACAAACACATAAATATATACTTTTTATTATTTTGCACCGTTTTTTTTTTAACTTATAGATATACTTGTTTACTTTGCGCTGGTTCTTGTAACTATTATTTATCTAAGATAAAATATTTAAAATCTTAAAAATATATCCCTAACATTTCCTCATCTAGATAAATGAACTACTATATACTACCAATGACTCCGCGTGGAAAACAATAAAACTGTATAAAAAGTATTGCGTATATTGCTCATGTCAATCAGCAGACTAAGAAGAATGATATGAACATTCTTAGTCAGGACACCGAGTCCTGATACGGTCATAGATGACTTGTTCAGTGGTTCCACCATGAATGATGGAGCCTCAAACACACCTGAATGAATTATTCACGGATCTGGCACTTTGAATAATAATACTAAGTGATAATAATATTCATCGAATGTTACTAATACAGGTACCGCTAATGGTTCAATGGATAGGGTGTGGATGATTTCTCTACAGCGATCTAGACGCCGTTGACCCTATGACCAGGGCGCAACAGGTTTATACGAAAGTTGTGTAGGCATTGGCTTTCGGCAGCGGTGTGTTGGTGGTGTATCCATTCTGGTGTAAAACTATGTAGTTTTTCTGAAAACTTTAGAAAGAAATTGGTGTTCAGTGTGGCCATTCCCGAGCCTGGGGGAGAAATCCTGTGTGACCATCACCTCTTTTAGTTAGACAGCTGACAGCTTATTATCTTGTTGGGGTTCACAGAGTTACTGACAGCGTACACCTCCACCTGACTCACCTCTGGCCTAAAAACAGCGGTTGACAGCTGAATGCGGAAAGGAATAAAAAGTAAAACAGTCTGTTGCTAATTAGTGGTTGGAGAGAAAATATAATGATATATGAATAACAGTATGTAGACATACACATGCACAGTTCAAAATGTTTATTGAGGAAACCTTTCGCCACGAGTGATTTTTTTCAATCCTAACACGTTTCCTAAAGTGCCTTGAACTGTTTACACGTGTCTTTATCTACATGTCAGTCAGTGTCACTCGTTGTTGCATCTGATAGTTTCGGGACTCGTCCTGAATTAACGCCAGTTGTCAGCTGATGACAGACTCGTGTCAGGGATTTTCGAGACAAATGAACGAGCATAATTTTTTTTTAGTTGGCTTCCAGAAAATGCAACCACAAAATATGGCAGAAGACTGCGGCACATTCAAACTATTTTGACTCCAGCAGAGTCTAGTGTGACTCACTATTTTTTTTTAAGCCATCAACGCTGAAGAAACTTACCCTCACAAGCAGATCATTACTTGTCTCAAATTCTGTAAAATCACTGGAGAACTTTTCAGAAACAACTAGCTCAGAATAACACACAAACAGTATAGTGTTAAAGTAACGTTTCGGTCTCTTACGAAGTACAAAATATTAAGTGCTCTATATAGCACGGGCACTTTCGAACAATACAATTCGCTAATTTCTGACTCTGTAAATATTGTAGATCAGGCGAGGTTAACGTAAATAAACCTATAAGTATAATTTATCGACAATAACAAATTAACATTACGTTAACATTACGCAGTACCGACAACAATGCAGGACTGAACACTTATCAAGGCTAAGTGACTGATTACCTTATCTTCCATTGCCTCCAGTATTCACTATTGTAAATGGTTGGCGAAACATTTTCATAATAAAGACTCCCAAGTGTCACCCATGTGTCTTATTCATCAACGAAATAACGTTCGGTTTACATCCGGCGGAGCTGGATATAGTGACGTCTCTTAGAGCGTTTGTATCCCAACACAGAGTGTTCAGGTGTTAAGATAGGCTGTATGTTGCTACACCTGTGTACATGTTTTGTACGAACTACACCTGTATATGTTACGCATTTCCCGACTACACATACATGTACACCTTGTGTGTACTGACCGACTAGTTCTATGAAGGCGTTGTGTACAGACCAATTACGTGTGTATTCTTTGTGTTTATTCCCTGAACGTGTCAACGGTGTCATGTAAACCGCTTTAAGCTGTATGTACTAACCACCAGGTATTTACATCTCCCGTGTACTGAGAAGGTGCTCATCAAGTGTGCTCGACCAACCTATGTGCATTGTGTGTGCTCTGTAAAGCACTATGCGCGCACACATACGCCCAGCATAGGTACGCACACATACGCCCAGCATAGGTACGCACACATACGCCCAGCATAGGTACGAGGTTGTTAAGGTTGTCTGGGTCGGAAATTAGGTATAACACTGCTACTTTAATGTAGAAGTAAACTAAGGTGGTATTATTTTGCAAACTTTTTAAAAGTGCCTTAATGTACACAAAAGCGAGAATTGTTAACATCTGTAGAATATACTTTAGGTAAAAATTACCCACGTCAGCTAAGAGTGATCAACAAGCGCCAAATTCCACTGCATCTCAGAATGAGAATATTCGCTTTCTCCCCAAGTTTCTCCTGTGTTCATCTTCATTGAGTATCAACTGAAGTTGCAAGTACGTAAATAAGTTGCAGATGTAACCTCAGGCAATGAGCCCAAAACCAAAATGTTCACTTTCCGTCTATGTAATGTACATCATTAAGCGAGGCAGGGCTTCCAGACAAAAACCAGGGAACATCATTAAACTTTGGCAGCTGCTAGGACCCACAAAGAGCGAATAATGGGCTCTACCACCGCCTCTTTAATCGGAACAATGAGTTTCTTCCTAACAACAATGTTTAGCCTTGTGTTTACGCGAGGAACAACTAGATGACGCCGTTAAATGTTAACATGTTCTGGGTGTGATATTTTGGGCGTGTGTAGACTGGTGAATATTGGGTGTGCAGAGTAACGAGGGCGCTCTGTAATGGTCTCCAACACCAAGATATAGAGTTTCTGACACGATTTTATCCGATTTATAGACTCTCACCTGGAAACCTATAAACATCACAAGAGTGTGTGTACCCTGCGAGACACGCTGCCTGCATCCATAACGAAACAATAATAAGCGATACAGGGGATAAAATGTGGGATAAAAAAGGAGGATAAATAGGGAGTGGACGGTGGACTGAAGGGTGCTGGGCAGACCGTGATAATGAGAGCCGATCCATCATTGTTGCAGAGGATCAATAGGCAGGGAGGTAGCGAGCCACCACCACCCACCTCCCTGCTGCTGCTGCTGAACACCCATCTCCCTCTCTACTGCTGCTACTGCTGATGCTGCGTATTACTGCTACTGCTCCTACTGCTGATGCTACTACTGCTGATGCTGCCGCAACTGCTGCTGCTCCTGCTGTTACTGATACTGCTGCTATTGCTACTGATACTGCTGTTATTGCTACTGCTGCTGAACAGCCACCTCCCTCCCAACATCCTACTCTCCACACCCTAGCCCCCCTTTTCCCGACAAATCTCCCCTCACCTCCCATTTCCCACCACCCCCACACCACTCCTCCTCCACCACCCCTTCACCTCCCCTCTTCCACCATCCCCTCATCTCCTGTATTGTATCAACAAAGATTTCATGGCGACAAATATAAATAAGGAGAACCAAGAACCCAGTAATTCCTTGCAAGAACAGACTGCTTGTAATGACAGAGAGAGAGAGAGAGAGAGAGAGAGAGAGAGAGAGAGAGAGAGAGAGAGAGAGAGAGAGAGAGAAATAAAGAAAGAGGGGGCAACGTTCTCAAGTCCTGCTGAGGCAGTCAAAATAAAGAAAATTTTAGTTTTTAACATCCGATTAAGTAAATTTATAGAACTAATAATACTTGTTTGTGATATTATGAAGACGCAGAGTAAAGTCAACCCCTTCGATCAAGAGCTTTCCAGCATCAAGTTAATCCCAATGAAGAGATGTTCATCTGCGCTAATGTGGTGGCCATCACAGCAGCTGTAGTGTTGTGGTGGCCATCACAGCAGCTGTAGTGTTGTGGTGGCCATCACAGCAGCGTAGTGTTGGTGGCCACACGCAGCTGTGTGTGTGGTGGCCATCACAGCAGCTTAGTGCTTTGGTGGCATCACAGAGCTGTGTCGTGGTGGCCATCACAGCAGCAGTGTTGGGTGGCCATCCAAGCTGAGTGTTGTGGTGGCCATCACGCGCTGTAGTGTTGTGGTGGCCATCACAGCAGCTGTAGTGTTGTGGTGGCCATCACAGCAGCTGTAGTGTTGTGGTGGCCATCACAGCAGCTGTAGTGTTGTGGTGGCCATCACAGCAGCTGTAGTGTTGTGGTGGCCATCACAGCAGCTGCAGTGTTGTGGTGGCCATCACAGCAGCTGCAGTGTTGTTGTGGCCATCACAGCAGCTGTAGTGTTGTGGTGGCCATCACAGCAGCTGTAGTGTTGTGGTGGCCATCACATCAGCTGTAGTGTTGTGGTGGCCATCACAGCAGCTGTAGTGTTGTGGTGGCCATCACAGCAGCTGTAGTGTTGTGGAGGCCATCACAGCAGCTGTAGTGTTGTGGTGGCCATCACAGCAGCTGTAGTGTTGTGGTGGCCATCACAGCAGCTGAGTGTTGTGGTGGCCATCACAGCAGCTGTAGTGTTGTGGTGGCCATCACAGCAGCTGTAGTGTTGTGGTGGCCATCACAGCAGCTGTAGTGTTGTGGTGGCCATCACAGCAGCTGTAGTGTTGTGGTGGCCATCACAGCAGCTGCAGTGTTGTGGTGGCCATCACAGCAGCTGTAGTGTTGTGGAGGCCATCACAGCAGCTGTAGTGTTGTGGTGGCCATCACAGCAGCTGTAGTGTTGTGGTGGCCATCACAGCAGCTGTAGTGTTGTGGTGGCCATCACAGCAGGTGCAGTGTTGTGGTGGCCATCACAGCAGCTGCAGTGTTGTGGAGGCTATCACAGCAGCTGTAGTGTTGTGGAGGCTATCACAGCAGCTGTAGTGTTGTGGAGGCCATCACAGCAGCTGTAGTGTTGTGGTGGCCATCACAGCAGCTGTAGTGTTGTGGTGGCCATCACAGCAGGTGCAGTGTTGTGGTGGCCATCACAGCAGCTGCAGTGTTGTGGGGCATCACAGCAGCTGAGTGTTGTGGAGGCTATCACAGCAGCTGTAGTGTTGTGGAGGCCATCACAGCAGCTGTAGTGTTGTGGTGGCCATCACAGCAGCTGCAGTGTTGTGGTGGCCATCACAGCAGCTGCAGTGTTGTGGTGGCCATCACGGAATTTACACGTGTTTTATAAAGCTGAAGTGAAGAATTAAGTGAAGCAGCAGTTCGTAGAAATGAAAATTTCAGTAAATGTAAATAAGATTATTTTTAAGACAGACTGACCCAGAATTTTAGACATTAAACACTGCAGAAGGAAACGAACGTGATGTAAATACAAGTGTGTTGTAGATACAAGTGTGTTGTAGATACAAGTGTGTTGTAGATACAAGTGTGTTGTAGATACAAGTGTGTTGTAGATACAAGTGTGTTGTAGATACAAGTGTGTTGTAGATACAAGTGTGTTGTAGATACAAGTGTGTTGATGTAGATACAAATGTGTTGACGTAGGTACAAATATGTTAATTTAGTTACAAACGTGTTAATGTAGGTACAAACGTGTTAATGTACGTAAAAATGTGTTTCCTTTTTTCGTAGAGAGAATAAAATTTCTGGAGCATCCTGAAAGAAAGAAAAGGTATAATAGAAAACTGGTGTACTCTCTCTCTCTCTCTCTCTCCCCCCTCCTCTCTCTCTCTACCCCTCCCCCCTCCTCTCTCTCCATGACCATCAAAGGCTGGAATTTATTCGACAAAAATACAGGCAGGCCTCGCTTTATAGCGCTTCACTTTACAGCGTTTCGCTAATGCAGCGGTTTTCAATTATACCCATTCTTCATTTATTCAGACTACCTACAGTAAATATATTCACCACTAACTGTAATCTAAGGACAAAAATATTTTTAAGGTAAGTAATATGTGTTTTGTATATGCATTTTTTTAGGCCTAGCTATATTGCTCACTTAATATATGATAGTGTAAACATTTTATCAGGATTTTATAGGCATTTGAAATATATATTATATATATATATATATATATATATATATATATATATATATATATATATGTCCACTTTACGGCGATTTTAGCTTTACCGCAGTAGCCCGGAACCTAACCTGCTATATAAGTGGGGCCTTCTGTACACCAAATATTTAAGAGAGAGTAAAGGCTGATCATTATGTAAATTTTCTAATATTTCAGAGGAATTTTAATTTCAGCGAAATTATAAAACACTTCTATATAATGTGATTTGGAGGGAAAATGCAGTTGAAAGAGTGAATATATAACTGAATAGAGGCTTCTGTGTGTGTGCGTGTGTGTACTCACCTAGTTGTAGTTGCAGGGATCGAGTCACAGCTCCTGAGTGTGTGTATATATGTGTGAGTGTGTGTACTCACCTAGTTGAGGTTGCATGGGTCGAGTCACAGCTCCTGGCCCCGCCTCATCACTGATGTGTTTGTATACTCTTCATTTTATTCACCTAAATGCGGTTGCAGGGGTCGAGTCACAGCTCCTGGCCCCGCCTCATCACTGGTGTGCGTGTTTGTATACTCTTCATTGTATTCACCTAATTGTGGTTACAGGGGTCGATTCATAGCTCGTGGCCCCGCCTTTTCACTGGTCGCTGCTAGGTCACTCACTCCCGGCTCTGTTAGCTTTATCATACCTCTTGTGTGTGTGTGTGTGTGTGTGTGTGTGTGTGTGTGTGTGTGTGTGTGTGTGTGTGTGTGTGTGTGTGTGTGTGTGTGTGTGTGCGCGTTCGTTCGTTTGTGCACCTGTGTGTTGCAGCCTCTATGTCTGTGTGTACTCACCTATTTGTAGTTTCAGGGGTCGATTCTCACATCCTGGCCCTGCATCTTAACTTGCCACTCTCCAGATTCACTCCCTCATAGCCCCTTAGCCTCTGTCGTACCTGCTCTTAAAACTATGAGCGGAATCTGCAACCACTGCTTGATCACCAAAATCCTTCCACTTACTCACCACTGCGAGACTGAAGAAATACTTCCTAACATCCCTGTGCCTCATCTGTGTCTAACTTTCAGCTGTGTCCCCGAGTTTGCGTTAGCGGCCTCTCAAACAGCCTGGTCCTGTCTACCTTATCAAATTCCCCAGAGTATTTTGTATGTTGTTATCATGTCCCCCCTGGTTCTTCTGTCTTCCAGTGTCGTTAGATTCAATACCGTGAGCGTCTCCTCGCAGCTGGTGCTCCTCACCTCAGGAACAAGCATTGTTGCATACTGCTCCACGCTTTCGAGTTTCTTAACATGTTTTTTTTTCAGGTGCGGATTTTGTGTACTCACCTCTATGTGGTTGCAGGGGTCGATTCACTGTTCCTGGCTCCGCCTCTTCACTGGTCGCTACTAGGTCACTCTTCCAGCTCCGTGAGCTTTATCATACGTCTTCTTAAAGCTATGGATGGATCGTGGCTACACTACTTCATTTGCCAGACTATTTCACTTCATGACAACTCTGTAACTGAATAAATACTTCCTAACATCCCTATAATCCATCTAAATCTTCAACTTCCAATTGTGACCACATCCTGTCTCTGTCCACCTTGTCAATTCCTCTCAGTATTTCATTTGTCGTTATCATATCCCCCCTATCTCTCCTGTCCTCCAGTGTCGTCGTAAGACACGCCCCTTAGCTCCGGGACTAGTCTTGTTGCAAACCTTTGCGCTTTCTCTAAGTTCCTTACATGCTTGGCTAGGTGTGGGTTCTAAACTGGTGGTGCATACTCCAATATAGGCCTGACGTATACGGTGTACAGGGTCCTGAACGATTCCTTATGGAGATGTCGGAATGCTATTCTAAGGTTTGCTAGGCGCCCGTATGCTGCAGCAGTTATTTGGGTGATGTGCGCTTCAGATGTTCCCGGTGTTATACTCACCCCAAGATTCTTTTCCTTGAGTGAGGTTTGTAGTCTCTGCCCCCCCCCCTTAGACTGTACTCCGTCTGTGGTCTTCTTTGCCTTTCCCCAATCTTTATGACTTTGCACTTGGTGGGGTTGAACTCCAGGAGCCAGTTTATGGACCAGGCCTGCAACCTGTCCAGATTCCCTTGAAGTTCTGCCTGGTCTTCGTCCGATTGAATTCTTCTTATCAACTTCACATCATGTGCAAACAGGGACACCTCTGAGTCTATTCCTTCCGTCATGTCGTTCACATATACCAGAAAAAGCACTAGTGAAGGGTTGTTGAACCAAGGAATTAGAGCTATCCTTTCCTTGTCTGAATCAAACTGTGCCTCCATTCAAGGCACTATATGACTCCTATGAGTATAGAGCAGACTGACCCCTGTGGAACCCCACTCGTCACAGGCGCCCACTCTGACATGAGTGAGTGGAAGGTGTGTGTGTACTCATCTAATTGTGGTTGCAGGGGTCGAGACAGCTCCTGTGTGTGTGTCTGTATGTCTCTGTTTTCCTTCCTGTCTCTGTTTTCCTTCCTGTCTCTGTTTGCCTTCCTGTCTCTGTTTGCCTTCCTGTCTCTGTTTGCCTTCCTGTCTCTGTTTGCCTTCCTGTCTCTGTTTGCCTTCCTGTCTCTGTTTGCCTTCCTGTCTCTGTTTGCCTTCCTGTCTCTGTTTGCCTTCCTGTCTCTGTTTGCCTTCCTGTCTCTGTTTGCCTTCCTGTCTCTGTTTGCCTTCCTGTCTCTGTTTGCCTTCCTGTCTCTGTTTGCCTTCCTGTCTCTGTTTGCCTTCCTGTCTCTGTTTGCCTTCCTGTCTCTGTTTGCCTTCCTGTCTCTGTTTGCCTTCCTGTCTCTGTTTGCCTTCCTGTCTCTGTTTGCCTTCCTGTCTCTGTTTGCCTTCCTGTCTCTGTTTGCCTTCCTGTCTCTGTTTGCCTTCCTGTCTCTGTTTGCCTTCCTGTCTCTGTTTGCCTTCCTGTCTCTGTTTGCCTTCCTGTCTCTGTTTGCCTTCCTGTCTCTGTTTGCCTTCCTGTCTCTGTTTGCCTTCCTGTCTCTGTTTGCCTTCCTGTCTCTGTTTGCCTTCCTGTCTCTGCCTTCCTGTCTCTGCCTTCCTGTCTCTGTTTGCCTTCCTGTCTCTGTTTGCCTTCCTGTCTCTGTTTGCCTTCCTGTCTCTGTTTGCCTTCCTGTCTCTGTTTACATGTTTATTGCTAAGCAGTACCACCAGGCAGCACGAGTGTCAGGATGTTCCGAGAGGTAAACAGAAAATATACATCTTTCCATAAGAGAGATAATTAGGTTCAAGATCCGTCGACTTCAGGAAGGTCATTGAGACCCCAAATCTTAATATTAAGTATACTGTAACCCTGAAGGAATTGAAGGAATTGTTTAATGCACAAAGACTTGGGTAAAAAAATACGTTGCTATGGCTGACCTATACTGTCTGTTACATCACAATACACTGAATTTTCAGTATTTCCTCAGCGTCTACAAGTGGTCGACGGCCAAACTGGGTTTTTTTTTCAGAATAAATAGTTTTTCCATGTGTTTTTATACATGTTTATGCACTTATACTTAAAAATACACTACTGTAGCCTTCACATACCAGAGTCACTTTTTGTACTCACCCACAGCACAACCCATCTCGTATATCCTTCTACCTACTCCTCTTCTTCCATCGTCGTACAAGCTCCAACCATCTCTATCTCACTACTTGTCCCTTTTCCGTAAATCACGACAAGCTTTTTAATACCCATCTCCACACCTCTCATGCAACTTTCTCACTTTACTCTCGCATCTATCCCTGCCTATCTATCCATCCTCTCTCCACCTTCCACAACATATACTCCCACCCTCTTTCACACCAGCCATTTCCAAGCTCAGCGCCGCTGGCCCCACCTCTGGCGATTTCCTGACAAATTCCCGCTATGAATATCACAGTTTATGGTCTTGAGTTACTGCCATCCGAGGTCCTGCAAGCCAGAGACCTCTCACTCAGATTTTAAGCATTTTCATTTTCTTGGTAACTAATGTAATCGTTTCAGACCCTGGTAATAGCAGTAGATCCTCCATAGAATGTTTACCTTGCAAATAGGCGAGTTTTAGATTAGATTAAATCAGTTATGGAGATAATCTTCACCTCAGCCCAGCCACTTGACCCGCAAGCAAAACCTGTACACCAGGAAGAAAATAAAATCACAGTACCGTGGTTGAAACAATTCACAAATAACGTGGACTGAGGAGAGTGAACTTATGACGTTGTAAGTTCGTCGTAAGTTCCCCCTTCCCTCTCTTTAGTGAAGGTTACTGGAGAACTGAACCTTCAGAAACATGGATATTACAAAATCCTAGACACAGTGTTTACAACAGATTGCACTTGACGTCTAAATGAAAGTACGAATACTCATTTAGGAACTTTGTCAGAGCAATATTATATTTCAGCAACACACATCTAGCTGTTATCTTATTCGTTTATTACCACTTTTTTCCTTGTTTACAATATGCGGAATAACTTACTGAAATTACCCTCCCCCCCCCCTTCCCCCAGGTAAGAGATGATCAAGTGAAATCCAATATTTCTCGGGAAAAGATCTATGCATCCTAGTGGTAACTGTACGGTACTCCCGAGTCTTCTTAACATCGCATCTGACTTCGACACCGACACTGATTACATCCCTTTAACCTCCTGTCCAGACGACATCGGGAGCAGCACGGAGCGCGCCTCCACCGGGCACGCTAACAACGTACGAACATATTTCGTACATGATTTAGCCCACCGAGTGAAAGAAATGTTGTTAAACGAAGACATATATCGACTACTTCACTATGAAAATTAATCAAAACAAAAAACGCAATGTAAATTACAGAGAGAATGTAAGAGATCTGGAGAGCAAAGTGTGAAGGAGGAGGTGCAACTCCATTCTTCAGCTGGAGGAATAGACAGTTTTGACGCATTGCAACCAATGCTTCTAAATTGCGACAATCGCATGCTAAGGCATCCACCAGAGAGAGAGA
>WNWK01001825.1:52500-202500 GCA_009830355.1 Cherax destructor | reverse complement strand
CTCCTTGTACACACTTTACTTGACTAGAGAATAACAAATCTGCCTTCAAAGTTAACTTGAGAGGCTCACAAGTGGCAGGTAAACGCCACAAATATTTACTCATTATCCTTCCTTGTTTACCTTTGGTTGGGAGAGTCTGGAGAGGCAACGACTTAGGAGGTGAGTGAGAATATTGGCTTCTAGAGTCGTAATTATTACTCGTACTGAGGACCAAATTAGTGTCAGTAGTGTTATGGTCGTGGCTCTACACGCCTCTAGTTAACGATTTATTGGAATAATAGAGCAGCCGCTATTAAGAGTGCACTAGTAAGAGTGCACTAGTGAGTGCGCTGGTGAGAGTGCACTAGTGAGTGCGCTGGTGAGAGTGCACTAGTGAGTGCGCTTGTGAGAGTGCACTAGTGAGTGCGCTGGTGAGAGTGCACTAGTGAGTGCGCTGGTGAGAGTGCACTAGTGAGTGCGCTGGTGAGAGTGCACTAGTGAGTGCGCTGGTGAGAGTGCACTAGTGAGTGCGCTGGTAGAGTGCCTAGTGAGTGCACTGAGTGAGTGCACTTGGTCTGGTGAGAGTGCACTAGTGAGTGCGCTGGTGAGAGTGCACTAGTGAGTGCGCTGGTGAGAGTGCACTAGTGAGTGCGCTGGTGAGAGTGCACTAGTGAGTGCGCTGGTGAGAGTGCACTAGTGAGTGCACTGGTGAGAGTGCACTAGTGAGTGCGTGGTGAGAGCGCACTAGTGGCGGAGTGCACTAGGGTCTGGTGAGAGTGCACTAGTGAGTGCGCTGGTGAGAGTGCACTAGTGAGTGCGCTGGTGAGAGTGCACGAGTGAGTGCTGCTAGAGTGCACTAGTGAGTGCGCTAGAGTGCACTAGTGAGTGCGCTAGAGTGCACTAGTGAGTGCGCTGGTGAGAGTGCACTAGTGAGTGCGCTGGTGAGAGTGCACTAGTGAGTGCGCTGGTGAGAGTGCACTAGTGAGTGCACTGGTGAGAGTGCACTAGTGAGCTGACTTCTCTTGAGTGCTTCACTGTGCTCTTAGAATACCAAAAAGGCACAATACCGTGACTGGAACAATACACAAACAACCCTCACACAGAAGAGAGGAGCTTACAACGACGTTTCGGTCCGACTTGGACCGACTTTGTAAATGGTCCAAGTCGGACCGAAACATCGTCGTAAGCTCCTCTCTTAGAATACTCTGGCAGTACCCCAAGAATACTCTGGCAATACCCCGAGAATACTCTGGCAATACCCCGAGAATACTCTGGCAATACCCCGAGAATACTCTGGCAATACCCCGAGAATACTCTGGCAATACCCCGAGAATACTCTGGCAATACCCCGAGAATACTCTGGCAATACCCCGAGAATACTCTGGCAATACCCCGAGAATACTCTGGCAATACCCCGAGAATACTCTGGCAATACCCCGAGAATACTCTGGCAATACCCGAGAATACTCTGGCAATACCCGAGAATACTCTGGCAATACCCCGAGAATACTCTGGCAATACCCCGAGAATACTCTGGCAATACCCCGAGAATACTCTGGCAATACCCCGAGAATACTCTGGCAATCCGAGATACTCTGGCAATACCCGAGAATACTCTGGCAATACCCCGAGAATACTCTGGCAATACCCCGAGAATACTCTGGCAATACCCGAGAATACTCTGGCAATACCAATCTCGAAGAATACTCTGGAAGTACCCAAGAATACTCTGGAAGTACCCCAAAATACTCGGGAACAATTTAGAATACTCTGGAAGTACCCCAAGAATACTCTGGAAGTACACCAAGAATACTCTGGAAGTACCCCAAGAATACTCTGGAAGTACCCCAAGAATACTCTGGAAGTACCCCAAGAATACTCTGGAAGTACCCCAAGAATACTCTGGAAGTACCCCAAGAATACTCTGGAAGTACCCCAAGAATACTCTGGAAGTACCCAAGAATACTCTGGAAGTACCCCAAGAATACTCTGGAAGTACCCCAAGAATACTCTGGAAGTACCCCAAGAATACTCTGGAAGTACCCCAAGAATACTCTGGAAGTACCCTAAGAATACTCTGGCAGCACCCCAAGAACACTACAGGGTCACACTACACATTAGGCACAAATCATCAACCACAAAAGTGAGCCTGGCTGTTCTTAGAACTACCTTCTAAGAACACGATTGCGGTATAATAACACCTGTGGCCTCTGACACACCTGTGGCCTCTGACACACCTGTGGCCTCTGACACACCTGTGGCCTCTGACACACCTGTGGCCTCTGACACACCTGTGGCCTCTGACACCCTGTGGCCTCTGACACACCTGTGGCCTCTGACACACCTGTGGCCTCTGACACACCTGTGGCCTCTGACACACCTGTGGCCTCTGACACACCTGTGGCCTCTGACACACCTGTGGCCTCTGACACACCTGTGGCCTCTGACACACCTGTGGCCTCTGACACACCTGTGGCCTCTGACACACCTGTGGCCTCTGACACACCTGTGGCCTCTGACACACCTGTGGCCTCTGACACCTGTGGCCTCTGACACACCTGTGGCCTCTGACACACCTGTGGCCTCTGACACACCTGTGGCCTCTGACACACCTGTGGCCTCTGACACACCTGTGGCCTCTGACACACCTGTGGCCTCTGACACACCTGTGATCGGTTCCTAGGGTTCAATCCTAGCAGTTTGGCATAAGGCCAGACTTTGTGATTTGACTGCCTTATCAACCAGGCTGTTGCTGCTAGCGTCATATAACCATCACATTTCAAGAGGATATAAAAGGATATAAGGGTAATCTAAAGTATAAAAATGTTGTGAGAGATTTCCTTAGTCTCAAATTCGTTAGTGGAAAAAAACGACGAAAAAAAGTGGAAGCAAACTCATGCACATTTTCAATAGGAGAGAGAGAGAGAGAGAGAGAGAGAGAGAGAGAGAGAGAGAGAGAGAGAGAAAAGAGGCTATGAATTATACCAGACGATCAATTGTAGGTTAAGAGACGGGGCCAGAAGAGGCTTCACACCTGCCAATAAATATAAAACTAGATACAAATAAATGAAAGCTAGATACAGATCAATGAAAACTTGATACAAATATAAATGAAAAACTAGAAAAACGAGTGAAGCGTAAAATTAGAAAAGTAAACAAAAACGTAAAACTGAATATCCATCAACTTGTCGGTATTGTGGACCAATATTAAGAAAGGTTAAGCTAGAAAGGTGAGAGAAAATTGTAATTAGAAAGGTAAGATAAACTTAAAACTAGGAAGGTAAGATGAAAGTTTGCAACAGTGAATTAATATTCCAGTCTAACACAAAACACATGAACCACAATATTCACTGGACCGGCACCACGGGACAGCACCGAGATCCTACGTTGACACCAAGAACCATTGGGATTGCCGGGTTCTCATCCACCGACAGTACTGGCATCAATCCTTAACACTGACGCTAGTAACCATTGAGACTGCCCATCCATCTCCCCCATCCACAGACAGAACTGACATCCATCAGACGAGCGTCCGGCCCTGTCTACACGCCCAACTGACCCTCCTGTTTGCCCACCTTGTTTGGTCAGTCTTGCTAAGCCCTTGGGATACTAGAGCCCTGGATCTACCCCCCACCACCCTGGCCTGTCTCTCATCGCCTCACCACAGCGATTAAACCCGCTGGTCAGCGGACCAGCAGTTGTTGTACTACTGAAGTCTTTGGGTTCATGTTATTGTTGCGGTATCATTGGTACATAATTACCAATAAAGGAAACACAAATGTTTTAGAATAGGAAGCAGGAAAGTTATTAAAATTTAATGATTTTTTTTAGTTTCATTCATCTATTGTGTTGTCATTCAGAATGTTAAATTTATGAAAATTAAATTAATGTTTAACTAATGAAAATTGGTCAAAAGAACGACTATATAACAGACTTTCTCAATGCCAGAACAAAGTTATTCAGAGAGACTAAGACTTGTCAGTGTCAGTAAATACCAAGAAACAAAGTAAATTGTTCCTCCTGGCACAGAAGTCAAACATGACAGTGTAATACATCACATGGGTTTGGCACCCTTGCATCCCCATCTCGTTCCCTAACCTTAAATACTCGGGACAGTCCCTAAATATGCTCAATCGTAGCTCAGTAAGTTCGACCTTGACTACACCGAAGTCCTAATTACTTTTCTTAATTAGTGGGAGCAAACACCCGGAGCCACGCCCACTCCAGTTCCCACTCTCAAGAAACCAGTCATTTGATTTCAGGTTCTCTTAGTTCCTTCTACCAACCCGAGGTGAACACAACCATTTCCATGCATATAGATGTGTGTGTACTCACCTATGTGTTGCAGGGGTCGATCCACAGCTCCTGGTCTCTGTGTGCGCGCTTGTGTATATGTGATATAATATAATATTATATATATATATATATATATATATATATATATATATATATATATATATACCACAGTGAAAACAGGAAATAAATCCTGATAACTTTCATGTGCTTCCACGCATCTTCAGAGGAATAGGAAGAAGAGGCAAAAGAAGCATATTCTATATAATGAACACTGAGGTGACGCCTCACTCAGAGAAGGTGACACCTCGCAAAAATCTATCTAGCATATACGTTTGTCCAACATCAAGTTAACTTGTTCGTCTGACAAAGAACACTGTTTTTGAAAAAATATTTTTTTCACTTTTAAGATTATAAACAATATTCTCGACTATAAAACTGTCAAGTTTATAGACACCAGAACTCAAATTTGAAACAGGTTGCGCATCATGCTTTATAAAAGATTATTCCATAATATTTCGTTGAACTGTAGAATTACAGAGAAGTAATTCTTTGCCATTAATCCTTTCTACACAATGGTCTATATCCCTTACATGAACGAACAAAGAGATTTTGGAATACTTAAGAATTCGCGAACAGCCGAAAATATTTACAAACAAACACACACACACACTACCCCTGCAACCATAATTAGGAGAGTACAAGAGACAATTAGGCGAGAGAGACAGAGAGAGAGAGATATTAAATAGATGGCTGAAACACCAATCGATCTTAACACTGTCAAACTAGGAAATAACAGGTATAAAAGACAGCTGGAAGATGTTCAAGTGCAGATATGTTGGAATAACAGACGTTTCTGGAGACACTTGGAGAGTCAACACAAACATGTTGAGTCACTTGGCAGCACAACACTGACATCAACACAACACACAGCTGATGTTGTGCAACATAAACACAACACACAGCTGATGTTGTGCAACATCAACACAACACACAGCTGATGTTGTGCAACATAAACACAACACACAGCTGATGTTGTGCAACATCAACACAACACACAGCTGATGTTGTGCAATATATTCACTAACTGGGAGAAGAGGTGAGAATGCGCTTGAAGACTGAGGGAAGGAACCGGCAAGTAAGAGAAAGAAGGAGGGATAGTACACAGATATAAAGGGAAGAATGTGAAAGGAAATCTATGGAAGGGATAGAAGAAAGTGACAAAAGGCAGACAGTTGTAGGAAAAGACGGAAGGAGGAGGAGGGAGAGGTAAATAGAAGATTGAGGGGGAGAGAGAGAGGAGACAAGAGGTAAATGGAAGACGGAGGAAGGTAAACCAGAGGTTTGGAAGAAAGGGTTTAACTGGTTACATAATTATGCCGTAATGACACTCGTGCACCTCTTACCTCACTTATTAAACGGTCGCCTGCATCCCCTTCTCTCTCTCTCTCTCTCTCTCTCTCTCTCTCTCTCTCTCTCTCTCCGCCTCCACCTCTCAGACACGCACCTGCACGCACGTGCGTGCACACACACACACACACACACACACAAAGTAGAATAATCTGGAGAGTGTAGTGAAGGCAGCATCCATACATACTTTTAAAAAGAGGTACGATGAAGCTCGTGTAGCAGGAAGAGTGGACATAGTGGCTACCAGCAAAGAGGCGGGGCCAGAAGCTGTGAATCGACCCCCTGCAACCACAAATAGGTGAGTACACACACACATACCTCCCTCCCTCTCTATCTTTCCCTTGTACACCGTAGACGTAGAGAGTGTATTTGTAGTCTTCCTAAGGTTCTTATCACCTGTGATAAAATAAGGGTATCAACATTTTATCTAAAATTTCACTAATATTTTGTGATCCTTTGTCTATTTTTGAAAGGTACAAAACGTAGCTGGAGTAGAACAGCTAATGCTTAACCATTGAACGAGTCGTCACGTGAATAATTAAAACCCATGTCAGGAGACAGTGTGTTGTTTCCTGACAAATAAACCACCACCACTTAACCACCACTACCACCACCACTATTACCACCACTACCACCACCACCACACCCAACCACCACCATTAACCACACTTCCACCCTCACCCCATACAGACATGGCAGCATCAGTGAGGAAGTGCGATAGCCACCTCCAGCTCTCGCGTGTTGCAAGCAAGAACTCTTTAATACGGAAGGGCCTCACTCTACAGCCCCAAGCAATCAATAATTGTCCTCCCTGCCCCTCTCACTTTATTTCTTTTCGCTTTTAAATTCTTCCCATTGTATTCGCTCCCAAGTTGATCTGCTGCAATAATTTCATCCTCTCGTTATTTTCTTCATATATATTACAAATATAAGAATATTGCTGATAGTTATTGGTGATAATATTATTAGTGTAATTCTTGATTACGAGGCTTGTTAAACCCTAAGCAACTTAAACCGTCCGAGAAACCCTAAGACGTTTTCTTACATCTCGTTTTAAGAAAATTTCTCGATTTACTTAGGCTAAATTAGGTTTAATTGATGTCTATTAAAAATTTAACAAATTATAGCGTACCAATTAGGTAATAGGCGAAATATTACATAAAAGTGATAAAAAATTTAATTGCGAACAGAAAATGAGGACCCATCTTGATCTATTAGACATGTGATGTCTTCTTTAGAGGTGTGGTGACGATCTATTAGACATGTGATGTCTTCATTAGGTGTGGTGACGATCTATTAGGCTTTTGGTGTCTTTATTATACGTGTGGTGACGATCTATTAAACGTGTGGTGTATTAGACGTGTGTTGACTTGATCGTTTAAGTATTTTTAATTAAATATATATAAATCTACCATTAATATCTAAAATGGCTCCAAGAACTCATTTATAACACAGTATTAAAGTATACTCTGTTATAGCATGGGTAGTTCCTTCTCCGTAGGAAATGTAAACAAGGAAAGTTGGAGAGATATCAAGAAAGAGTAGTAATGCAGATACCTAAAGTTAGTACCCGATCAGCAGGGCTGTGGTCCGTTCATTGAACTACGTGTGGCCAGCAGTAACAGCCTGGTTGATCAGGCCATCCACTGGGAGGCCTGGTCAAGGACTGGGCCGCGGGGGCGTTGAACCCCGGATCACCCTCCAGGTAGACTCCAGGTAATATTATGCCTGGTGAATTGTGTGAATATGTTATTGCCACACTGTTTACGTCTAATTTAGTGTGTGCTAAATCTACGACTGTTTACATCAGTTTGTTTACCTTGGGTCGGCTCAGTTCACGCTGGGGTCGACTACTTCATACCTAACTGCTTTCACTAAATCTATTATTTTACGGGAATTAAACTTTACACTATGTGGAAATTTTATACAAATATGAATCAAATGCCCAGCATAAATTGGCAGGGTAATTCAGTAAGGTGCAGTCCGTGTATGTTGTGGAACCCTGAAAGCGTGTCAGGGTCTCAAGAGGGAAAACAAATCACTGACTGACGACTTCATCTAAACCGTAAATGAGTGACCCACGTTAGAATGTCTTGCCCAAGGACGGTCCTGTCATCGACTTATCCTGCCACGTTTCGAGTAAGGACTGTTTTAAAGTCGAATGATTCTAGGGTTATATATTTTTTTTACTTGATACCCTCATTAGAGAACTGAACTCTGGATCCCTGCCGCAGTCTAGTATCACATACGATATGTTATAGTGACTGAAGATTTCCCAGACACACATACATATACACACACACACACACACACAGGGAGAGTGACCCAGTAGCGGTCAGTGAAGAGGCGGGGCCAGGAGCTATGACTCGACCCCTGCAACCACAACTAGGTGAGTAAACATACACACACACACTTAAATCCCCCTAACACGCTTGGCAAAGACAGAGCCTTTTATTATTATTACCAAGCAGGGAATGTAGAACCAGTCTGGCGATCAGTGAAATAACCTGTGCCTTGGTCTGAGTGTATGACAAATTGACAGGCAGGACATGATTCAAGGTCGCCACGCCTCTGCATTATCAGACCGATGCGTACCTTCCGTTGAGTTCGGGGAGACCATCGCCCCCCGGGGCCCGGTTCCAGACCAGGCCTCATTGTACAATATTCGGAATTATTTTTTGTCTTATTAAAACATCGCCCGCCTCCCACCAAGATAGGGTGGCCCCAAAAAATAAAAACTTTCACCTTCATTCACTCCATCACTGTCTTGCCAGAGGCGCGCTTACACTACAGTAATGTAACTGCAACATTAACACCCCTTCGGATATGACTGGATATTGCAGTAGCCGATCTCATGTTGGGCAGTCATATAAACAGAAACTACAGTGGACAGCCACAGTTAGAACCAAAAATTAATATCATCCCCCAAACGTACTTCCCCCATCATCCTATAGAGAAGAATAAAATGTCACAATATTGTGACTGGAACGATTCACCAAACATCCGTACTTAAGAGATGAACCTTACGGTGACGTTTCAATCCGTCCTGAACCACTGTCAAATCACAGTTATGACTTGGCAGTGGTCCGGGACGGGCCAAAACGTCGTTATATGATTCCTCTCCTGCGGGGGTTTACTGAATTCTGTCGGCAATGCGAGGTGCATGTACTGAAACATGATGAAATATTACCGTAGACAATAGTGAATATTGAAAACGGGAATATTCTAGCTCAAAATAAACTGAAAACTGAACAAGACATTGAAACGAAGTGTTATATTTAGAAGACTCAGCAGTATTCGTGAACACCCGCCGTCATCGTCATCCTCATTATCTTAATCATTGTCGTCGCCGCTATCAGAGGCATTAAAATAAACCTCAAATACAACTGTAAAAAAAATTAACATTCACCACACAACTAACAAAGCTGTGTGTTAGCTAATCTCACACACAGCTTTATTAGTTTTAATATATACATCTGTGTGAAATTAACAAAACGGAAATAACAACGGGAGTCTCAATAGTCAACAGAAATAGCGCGACCATTCACATGAGCACTAACGAAGAGACAACTACATATAAATAGGCATATTCAACAGAAATATCAGAGCAGCAACACCAGCATATGAGCGTAACTTGAAGAAACAGCGGAAACAACACGCAGAAGCAGCAGCAGCAGCAGCAGCAGCAGCACCTCTGTTCCTAGCTCATACAGGAGCCGCAGCAATAACGACACAGACAACAGCGTTGATCTTAGGAACAACAGAAATACGTCAAAAACAATAGCAGGAGAAACAACAACAGCAGCAGAGATACCAATACCAATGGGATAAAAACAGTCATTTGTAGTAAGAGAAGCTGCAACACCAGTAGAGACAGAGAGAGAGCAAGAACAACACACCAGCAGATCCATTAGCAGGAGCAGGAGCGGCAGCAAGCAGTGGTGGCCACGACGTAAACATTACCACGTGTGTACTCGCTCGCCTCCCCTATTTTTCCCCTCTGTGTGACGTCACGGCTGTGTCCGAAGCCGGGGCCGCTACATATTTCTTCTAATTAATGTCTTTCCCGGACAAGAACCACTTGGATATCGTCCAATTCAGCAGCGAAAGACGAAATTTGAAGGAATTGTTTCGTTATGGTTGATCCGTGTAGACGACGATACACTGCAATTTAAAGATTGAAATGAAATTGTGGATATCTGACGAACTTTAACCTATTCGTCAGTCATGACAATACGAAAAAAAATCGACGTGTTCCTCCCCCGCCATCATTCCTACCCTACCTCCCCCGGCCATCATTCCTACCCTACCTCCCCGGCCATCATTCCTACCCTACCTCCCCGGCCATCATTCCTACCCTACTGCTCCCGGCCATCATTCATACCCTACCTCCCGCCATCATTCCTACCCTACCTCCCCGGCCATCATTCCTACCCTACCTCCCCGTGCCATCATTCCTACCCACCTCCCGGCCATCATTCCTACCCTACCTCCCCGGCCATCATTCCTACCCTACCTCCCCGCCATCATTCCTACCCTACCTCCCCGGCCATCATTCCTACCCTACCTCCCCGGCCATCATTCCTACCCTACCTCCCGGCCATCATTCTACCCTACCTCCCCGCCATCATTCCTACCCTACCTCCCCATCATTCCTACTACCTCCGCCATCATTACCTACCCCGGCCATCATTCCTACCCTACCTCCCCGGCACATCATTTTCCCTACCCCCTACCTCCCCGCCATCATTCCTACCACCTACACTACTCCCGCCATCATTCCTACCCTATCCTCCCCCCGCCATCATTCCTCTCCGCATCATTCTACCACTCCCCGCCATCATTCCTACCCTAACTCCCCGCCATCCTCTACCTACCTCCCGCCATCACTCTACCCCACTCATCCCCACCCTACATTCCCTACATCCTCACCTACCTCCCCGCCATCATTACCCTACCCCCCTCCATCATTCTTCCCTGCTCCCCCCTCCTCGCCATCATCACCCTACTCGCCATCACTCTTACCACTCCCCATACTCCTACTCCATCTTCCCGCCATCACTTTCCCCCCTACCTCCCGCCATCACTCTACCCACCCTCCACCTCGCCATCACTCTACCCTACCCCGCATTACTCATCCTCTACCTCCTCCCGCCATCACCTCTACCCCACCTCCCCCCATCACTCTTACCCATACTCCTCCCCGCCATCCCCCCTACCTCCCCCGCCATCACTCTACCCTCCTCCCGCCATCCTCTACCCACCTCCCCCATCACTCTCACCCTACCTCCCCGCCATCACTCCTCCTACCTCCCCGCCATCACTCTCCCCTACCTCCCCATCACTCACCCTACCTCCGCCATCACTCTCACCCTCCTCCCCGCCATCACTCACCCTACCTCCCGCCATCACTCACCCTACCTCCGATCACTCTACCCTACCTCCCGCATCACTCTCACCCTACCTCCCCGCCATCACTTCACCCTACCTCCCCGCATCACTCACCCTACCTCCCCGCCATCACTCTCACCCTACCTCCCCGCCATCACTCTCACCCTACCTCCCCGCCATCACTCTCACCCTACCTCCCGCCATCACTCTCACCCTACCTCCCCGCCATCACTCTACCCTACCTCCCCGCCATCCTCCTACCCCCTACCTCCCCCGCCATCACTCTCACCCTACCTCCCCGCCATCACTCTCACCCTACCTCCCCCGACCATCACTCTCACCCTACCTCCCCGCCATCACTCTCACCCTACCTCCCCCGCCATCACTCACCCTACCTCCCCGCCATCACTCTCACCCTACCTCCCCGCCATCACTCTCACCCTACCTCCCCGCCATCACTCTCACCTACCCCTACCTCACCCCGCCATCACTCTCACCCTACCTCCCCGCCATCATCTCCCCTACCTCCCCGCCATCACTCTCACCCTACCTCCCCATCCTCTCTCACCCTACCTCCCCCCATCACTCTCACCCTCCTCCCCGCCATCACTCTCACCCTACCTCCCCGCCATCACTCTCACCTACCTCCCCGCCATCACTCTCACCCTACTCCCCATCACTCTCACCCTACCTCCCCGCCATCACTCTTACCCTACCTCCCCGCCATCACTCTTACCCTACCTTCCCCGCCATCACTCTTCCCTACCTCCCCGCCATCACTCTTACCCTACCTCCCCGCCATCACTCTTACCCTACCTCCCCGCCATCACTCTTACCCTACCTCCCCGCCATCACTCTTACCCTACCTCCCCGCCATCACTCTTCCCTACCTCCCCGCCATCACTCTTACCCTACCCTACATCCCCATTCACTCTTACCCTACCTCCCCTGCCATCACTCTTCACTACCTCCATCACTTACCCTACCTCCCGCCATCACTCTTACCCTACCTCCCCTGCCATCACTCTTAACCTACCTCCCCTGCCATCTGCCTCTCCTCATCCCACCTCCCCGCCATCGCTTCTACCTCCACCTCCGCCATCGCTTCTCCCCCACCTCCCCTTCATCGCTTCTCCTCCCACCTCCCCTTCATCGCTTCTACCTCCACCTCCCTTCATCGCTTCTACCTCCACCTCCCCTTCATCCTTCTACCTCCACTTCCCCTTCATCTTTCCACCTCCCCCTTCATCGCTTCTACCTCCCACCTCTCTTATTTCTCCTTCTGGCCCTTCCATACTTTTTTATCTAGGTTACCCTCTTCCCTTCATCTTATTTCCAGTTCTCCCACCTAATATTGCTCTTATTCCTTCCCATCCATCCCTCATTCACCTCCCTCCACTCCCTTTATTTCTTATCTCTTCTCTCTAACTCCTTTCTTTCTCTATCTCTCTCCCTCTCCTTACACAGGATTTTATAAAGTTAGGTTAAGGTTCCTAACTTTTTTTTACAAGCTAGAAGCTGTTACCTGCATCAATTCATTTCTTCATTTCTCTCTCTCTCTCTCTCTCTCTCTCTCTCTCTCTCTCTCTCTCTCTCTCTCGTCTCCTTTCGTGTTCTTGACGTGTCAGTTGGCCTCCAGCCTAAGTCAAGGTCTGGCTGGACTCCTCCAGTTACTCAAGATCAACTCGGTGAATCCAGCAGACATTACCCTCCAGTCTCAGCATCTTCAACCCGTCGCCGTCGCCGTCGTCGCCGCCGCCGCCACAACCAAGAATCAAATTAATCGAGTAAATCCTGGCCGGCAGAGCGACAATGAAGAGGAAGTACAAGAATTATACTAATTTATGCATAGCCATTCCGCGGGCAGGAGCGAGTTTAAGGCGCAGACAGAGTTATTGATTTTAACCCCTCTCATCACAGCCTCCCCTCCTCTCTCGTCACCTCCCCCCCAGCAACCCCCCCTCCCGTCTGTTCACCACTCATGTCTTATAGAAATGTCCCATCATGCCTAAAACCCAGTCATTCTTCCTTAAAACCTCGGGATTACTCTTCCCCTTCTTGGCTGAGTGTGGGGACCAGCAGAACGTTGCGGCGGTGGTCGCAGTCGCCGACACACCGGCCATCGCCCTAGAAAATGGAGGAGAATGAGAAACGCCTTGCGAGATGTAAATGAGGTCTTGGTGCAGACAGTGAAAATGGCGAAGATGTTGGTTGGCCTTCCCGCCCCCTCGAGTCATGACGTCACAGCGTCTTGACCAACCAGCTGGCAGGAAGCCCGTGACGTCTCCGCCACGTGATTGTTTCAGATGGTGAGCTAAGCCATTATGAAGACCAGCTTGAAAACAGCGCTCTTAGAAATGCTGCCGCTCGCATAATTCTCCCGAGTTTGGTCCCCCTCCCCCTCCCTTGGACGCCAATCGATGGCACCGCGATGCAAAGTGAGACTGGCCCTTTAAACATCATCTCGGGGCTGGAAATGTTGGCATTACTTTCATTTATGTTTTGAATTACCTATCGATTTTTTCATCGAGATGCCATTTTCTATTCATGTGTTTAGAATAAACTTGAACTACCCCAAGAGACCTCGACGGTCGATGCGCACTTAACTTGACCACGACGCTAATAGCTGCGTCACGGTTAATACCAGGTATACTCACGGTTAATACCACGTATACTCACGGTTAATACCAGGTATACTCACGGTTAATACCAGGTATACTGCCACTTAATAATGTTTCCTAATGTTTAATACAAGGTATCCTCACAATACCAAGTGTCCTGTCACTAAATGCCTAAGTATACTGCCATTTAAAACAAGTATTCCTAATAAGTATCCTGACACTTAATGCCAAAGTATCCGGACACTTAATGCCAAAGTATCCGGACACTTAATGCCAAAGTATCCGGACACTTAATGCCAAAGTATCCGGACACCTAATGCCAAAGTATCCGGACACCTAATGCCAAAGTATCCGGACACCTAATGCCAAAGTATCCGGACACCTAAGGCCAAAGTATCCGGACACCTAAGGCCAAAGTATCCGGACACCTAAGGCCAAAGTATCCTGACACCTAAGGCCAAAGTATCCTGACACCTAAGGCCAAAGTATCCTGACACCTAAGGCCAAAGTATCCTGACACCTAAGGCCAAGTATCCTGACACCTAAGGCCAAAGTATCCTGACACCTAAGGCCAAAGTATCCTGACACCTAAGGCCAAAGTATCCTGACACCTAAGGCCAAGTATCCTGGACACCTAAGGCCAAGTATCCTGACACTAAGGCCAAGTATCTGACACCTAATGCCAAGTATCCTGACACCTAATGGCCAAAGTATCCTGACACCTAAGGCCAAAGTATCCTGACACCTAAGCCAAAGTATCCTGACACTAAGGCCAAAGTATCTGACACCTAAGGCCAAAGTATCCTGACACCTAAGCCAAAGTATCCTGACACCTAAGACCAAAGTATCCGACACCTAATCC
Source organism: Cherax destructor (assembly GCA_009830355.1). Lineage (NCBI taxonomy): Eukaryota > Metazoa > Arthropoda > Malacostraca > Decapoda > Parastacidae > Cherax > Cherax destructor. The sequence continues at coordinate 187,944 of WNWK01001825.1, read as the reverse complement.
AAAGTACCCTGACACTAAGGCCAAAGTATCCTGACACCTAATGCCAAAGTATCCTGACACCTAAGGCCAAAGTATCCTGACACCTAAGCCAAAGTATCCTGACACCTAAGCCAAAGTATCCTGGCACCTAAGGCCAAGTATCCTGACACCTAAGGCCAAGTATCCTGACACCTAAGCCAAAGTATCCTGACACCTAAGGCCAAGTATCCTGACACCTAAGCCCAAAAGTATCCTGACACCTAAGCAAAGTATCCTGACACCTAAGACCAAAGTATCCTGACACCTAAGCCAAAGTATCCTGACACCTAAGGCCAAAGTATCTGACACCTAAGGCCAAAGTATCCTGACACCTAAGGCCAAAGTATCTGACACCTAAGCCAAAGTATCCTGACACCTAAGCCAAGGGTATCCTGACACCTAAGCCAAGTATCCTGACACCTAAGGCCAAGTATCCTGACACCCTAAGTACCAAAGTATCCTGACACCTAAGCCAAGTATCCTGACACCTAAGCCAAGTATCCTGACACCTAAGCTCAAGTATCCTGACACCTAAGGCCAGAGTATCCTGACACCTAAGGCCAAAGTATCCTGACACTAAGGCCAAGTATCCTGACACTAAGGCCAAGTATCCTGACACCTAAGGCCAAGTATCCTGACACCTAAGGCCAAAGTATCCTGACACCTAAGGCTCAAAGTATCCTGACACCTAAGCCAAGTATCCTGACACCTAAGGCCAAAGTATCCTGACACCTAAGGCCAAGTATCCTGACACTAAGGCCAAAGTATCCTGACACCTAAGGCCAAGTATCCTGACACTCTAAGGCCAAAGTATCCTGACACTAAGGCCAAGTATCCTGACACCTAAGGCCAAAGTATCCTGACACCTAAGGCCAAAGTATCCTGACACCTAAGGCCAAAGTATCCTGACACCTAAGGCCAAAGTATCCTGACACCTAAGGCCAAAGTATCCTGACACCTAAGGCCAAAGTATCCTGACACCTAAGGCCAAGTATCCTGACACCTAAGCCAAGTATCCTGACACCTAAGGCCAAGTATCCTGACACCTAAGGCCAAAGTATCCTGACACCTAAGGCCAAGTATCCTGACACCTAAGGCCAAGTATCCTGACACCTAAGGCCAAAGTATCCTGACACCTAAGGCCAAAGTATCCTGACACCTAAGGCCAAAGTATCCTGACACCTAAGGCCAAAGTATCCTGACACCTAAGGCCAAAGTATCCTGACACCTAAGGCCAAAGTATCCTGACACTTAATGCCAAAGTATCCTGACACTTAATGCCAAAGTATCCTGACACTTAATGCCAAAGTATCCTGACACTTAAGCCAAGTATCCTGACACCTAAGCCAAAGTATCCTGACACTAAGGCCAAGTATCCTGACACTTAATGCCAAAGTATCCTGACACTTAATGCCAAAGTATCCTGACACTTAATGCCAAGTATCCTGACACTTAATGCCAAAGTATCCTGACACTTAATGCCAAAGTATCCTGACACTTAATACCAAAGTATCCTGACACTTAATACCAAAGTATCCTGACACTTAATACCAAAGTATCCTGACACTTAATACCAAAGTATCCTGACACTTAATACCAAAGTATCCTGACACTTAATACCAAAGTATCCTGACACCAGTCCTCTTTATAGGTAAAACCGCTTCACTTACTGTAAACAATGCTTAGATTAACAAAGGCCATCACTGCACTCGCTCCGCTTAATGCAAACCAACTTTCTGCTTAATAGGAACCAGTGCTCCACTTAATACAAACCCCTGCTCATTTTAATACTAACCACTGTTCATGTTAATACGAACCACTGCCCCTGGTAATATGAACTACTGCTCCTGTTAATACGAACCACTGCCCCTTGTAATAAGAACCACTGCAAGTGCATCAAGGTACCTTCAGTCATTGCAAGTGCATCAAGGTACCCTCAATCATTGCAAGTGCATCAAGGTACCCTCAATCATTGCAAGTGCATCAAGGTACCCTCAGTCACTGCAAGTGCATCAAGTTACCCTCAGTCACTGCAAGTGCATCAAGGCCGTCACTGTGCATCAAGGTACCTAGTCACTCAAGTGCATCAAGGTACTTTCAGTCAGTTCAAGTGCATCAAGGTACTTCAGTCACTGCCAAGTGACCAAAGTACTTCATTCAGTCAAGTGCATCAAAGTACTTTCATTAGTGCCAAAGTACCCAAGGTACTTTCAGTTCAGTTCAAGTGTATCAAGGTACTCGTCACTTAAGTGATCAAGTACCTCAGTCACTAATGCATCAAGGTACTTTCAGTCATGCAAGTCATCAGGTACTTTCAGTCCTGCAAGTATCAACCGTACTTACTAGTCACTGCAGTGCATCAAAGGTATCTTTCAGTCACTCAAGTGCATCAAGTACTTTCAGTCACTCAAGTGCATCAAGTACTCAGCACTCTAAGTGATCAAGTACTTTCAGTCCTGCAAGTGCATCAAGTACTTCAGTCACTGCATGATCAAGTACCTGCACTGCAAGTGCATCAAGTACTTGTCACTGCAATGCAAAGCTTTAGTCACTGCAATGCATCAAGGTATTTCAGTCACTGCAATGCATCAAGGTACTCAGTCATGCAAGTGCATCAAGGTACCTTTCAGTCACTGCAAGTGCATCAAGGTACTCAGTCATGCTGCATCAAGTACTTCAGTCACTGCAAGTGCATCAAGGTACTTCAGTCACTGCAAGTGCATCAAGGTACTTTCAGTCACTGCAAGTGCATCAAGGTACTTCAGTCATCAAGTGCATCAAGGTACTTCAGTCTGCAAGTGCATCAAGGTACTTTCAGTCACTGCAAGTGCATCAGGTACTTCAGTCACTCAAGTCATCAAGGTACTCAGTCACTGCAAGTGCATCAAGGTACTTTCAGTCACTGCGTCATCAAGTTCAGTCCTGCACTCATCAAGGTACTTTCAGTCAGTGCAAGTGCATCAAGGTACTTTCAGTCAGTGCAAGTGCATCAAGGTACTTTCAGTCAGTGCAAGTGCATCAAGGTACTTTCAGTCAGTGCAAGTGCATCAAGGTACTTTCAGTCACCAAGTGCATCAAGGACTTTCAGTCACTCAAGTGCATCAAGTACTTTCAGTCACTGCAAGTGCATCAATGTAATTTCAGTCACTGCAGTGCATCAAGGTACTTTCAGTCATGCAAGTGCATCAAGGTACTTTCAGTCATGCAAGTGCATCAAGGTACTTTCAGTCATGCAAGTGCATCAAGGTACTTTCAGTCACTGCAAGTGCATCAAGGTACTTTCAGTCACTGCAAGTGCATCAAGGTACTTTCAGTCACTGCAAGTGCATCAAGGTACTTCAGTCACTGCAAGTGCATCAAGGATACTTTCAGTCATGCAAGTGCATCAAGGTACTTTCAGTCATGCAAGTGCATCAAGGTACTTTCAGTCATGCAAGTGCATCAAGGTACTTTCAGTCAGTGCAAGTGCATCAAGGTACTTTCAGTCACTGCAAGTGCATCAAGGTACTTTCAGTCACTGCAAGTGCATCAAGGTACTTTCAGTCACTGCAAGTGCATCAAGGTACTTTCAGTCACTGCAAGTGCATCAAGGTACTTTCAGTCACTGCAAGTGCATCAAGGTACTTTCAGTCACTGCAAGTGCATCAAGGTACTTTCAGTCAGTGCAAGTGCATCAAGGTACTTTCAGTCACTGCAAGTGCATCAAGGTACTTTCAGTCACTGCAAGTGCATCAAGGTACTTTCAGTCACTGCAAGTGCCTCAAGGTACTTTCAGTCAGTGCAAGTGCATCAAGGTACTTTCAGTCAGTGCAAGTGCATCAAGGTACTTTCAGTCACTGCAAGTGCATCAAGGTACTTTCAGTCACTGCAAGTGCATCAAGGTACTTTCAGTCACTGCAAGTGCATCAAGGTACTTTCAGTCACTGCAAGTGCATCAAGGTACTTTCAGTCACTGCAAGTGCATCAAGGTACTTTCAGTCACTGCAAGTGCATCAAGGTACTTTCAGTCACTGCAAGTGCATCAAGGTACTTTCAGTCACTGCAAGTGCATCAAGGTACTTTCAGTCACTGCTAGCACTCTCGGTGAGTCCTGTAACAGGAATAATACTGTCATTGATAGTTACAGCTGAGACAAAATTATTGAGTACATAATCCTTTATCATGTCTTTATAATGGTCACCTACACACTCAGGACACCTACACACTCAGGACACCTACATACTCAGGACACCTACACACTCAAGACACCTACACACTCAGGACACCTACACACTCAGGATATAAAAAATACGAATTATCAAAGCATGGCGTTTGTATGGCGTAGGGACAACTATGTTTACTGTGTGAGGAGAGGTTGCTGAGGTGGTCTCGTAACTGAGAGGAAAAGGATAGAGCAAGATAGGTTGATGAGGGTGTATAAAGCAAGGGAGGAGGGAAGGAGTAGAGGACGCTCCTGGATGTGTGTGTGTGTGTACACTCACCTATTTGTGATTACAGGGGTCGATTCACGGTTCCTGGCTCCGCCTCTTCGCTGGTCGCTACGAGATCCACTCTCTCCCTGCTCCAAGAGCTTTATCTTACCTCTGTATGTGTGTGTGTGTGTATGTGTGTGTGTAGGGTCCTGAACACCCAGCAGGTGAGTGTGAGGGTGTTCGATCAGAATAAGTTTGGACAAATGATTAATGGAATTTGGCGTGCTGTTGGAGTGCAAGGTAACATTTATGGAGGTACTGAGGGGAAACCGGTTAGCCAGATTTGAGTCCCGGAGGTGGTAAGTACAGTGTCTGCACTCTAAAGAAGCGGTGATAATGTTGTAGTTCAGAGGATCATTTGAAATGTTTTATCAGTTTACTTCTGGCAAGACAACTATTGAATGAATGACGGTCAAAGTGTTTCCTTTCGTGGGTCACCTTACCTGAGTGGGAAACAACTGTTATAACAAATACTTATCATTAAATCATGGAACGGATGGGGTTTGAACCCATGGCGAGGGAGTCTTCAAACTCCAAGGCGTGGGAGTTTTAAGACCCACTCGCCATGGGTTCAAATCTCATCCGTTCCCAGATTTGTTAGCAAATTTACACTGCATATTAAGCAACCCAGTGTATTTTAATGATATTTACAATAAGATAAAAAGAATATGAGAACACTGCAGGAGGCCTACTTATAAGGGGTACTTTATATCATATCCCTAAGTAGCATTACTGAAGCTGAAGTCTGAATATTAGTATAATGAAGATCCTGCAGAGGGTCTAGCTAGTTACCTCGTATTGACCACCAGCGTCTACTTCCCAGTGTCGTCTTAATTAACTAGCAGGAACCACGTACTTTATAACTTGGGAGTAGATAATGTTATCTGACAATGAACACTTCAAAAGCTGTTATAGATGCTATATTAAATTATTATTACCAATAAAAAAATTTTTTTTTTTTATAACTGGCAATTTCATAATATATCACTCTTCATTTTTTTATCACATCGACCTCAACGTTTATCCTTGATCACATCGACCTCAACGTTTGTCCTTTATCACATCAACCTCAACGCTCATCCTTGATCACATCAGCCTCAACGTTCATTCTTGATCACATCAGCCTCAACGTTCATCCTTGATCACATCAGCCTCAACGTTCATCCTTGATCACATCAGCCTCAACGCTCATCCTTGATCACATCAGCCTCAACGTTCATCCTTGATCACATCAGCCTCAACGTTCATCCTTGATCACATCAGCCTCAACGTTCATCCTTGATCGCATCGACCTCAACGTTCATCCTTGATCGCATCAGCCTCAACGTTCATCCTTGATCGCATCAGCCTCAACGTTCATCCTTGATCGCATCGACCTCAACGTTCATCCTTGATCGCATCGACCTCAACGTTCATCCTTGATCGCATCGACCTCAACGTTCATCCTTGATCGCATCGACCTCAACGTTCATCCTTGATCGCATCGACCTCAACGTTCATCCTTGATCGCATCGACCTCAACGTTCATCCTTGATCGCATCGACCTCAACGTTCATCCTTGATCACATCGACCTCAACGCTCATCCTCGATCACATCAGCCTCAACGCTCATCCTCGATCACATCAGCCTCAACGTTCATCCTTGATCACATCAGCCTCAACGTTCATCCTTGATCGCATCGACCTCAACGTTCATCCTCGATCACATCGACCTCAACGCTCATCCTCGATCACATCAGCCTCAATGTTCATCCTTGATCGCATCGACCTCAACGTTCATCCTTGATCACATCAGCCTCAACGTTCATCCTTGATCGCATCAGCCTCAACGTTCATCCTTGATCGCATCGACCTCAACGTTCATCCTTGATCACATCAGCCTCAACGTTCATCCTTGATCACATCAGCCTCAACGTTCATCCTTGATCACATCAGCCTCAACGTTCATCCTTGATCACATCGACCTCAACGTTCATCCTTGATCACATCAACATCAACGTTCATCCTTGATCACATCAACATCAACGTTCATCCTTGATCACATCAGCCTCAACGTTCATCCTTGATCACATCGACCTCAACGTTCATCCTTGATCACATCAGCCTCAATGTTCATCCTTGATCACATCAGCCTCAATGTTCATCCTTGATCACATCAGCCTCAACGTTCATCCTTGATCACATCAGCCTCAACGTTCATCCTTGATCACATCAGCCTCAACGTTCATCCTTGATCACATCAGCCTCAACGTTCATCCTTGATCACATCAGCCTCAACGTTCATCCTTGATCACATCAGCCTCAACGTTCATCCTTGATCACATCAGCCTCAACGTTCATCCTTGATCACATCGACCTCAATGTTCATCCTTGATCACATCAACATCAACGTTCATCCTTGATCACATCAACATCAACGTTCATCCTTGATCACATCAGCCTCAACGTTCATCCTTGATCACATCGACTTCAACGTTCATCCTTGATCACATCAGCCTCAATGTTCATCCTTGATCACATCAGCCTCAATGTTCATCCTTGATCACATCAGCCTCAACGTTCATCCTTGATCACATCAGCCTCAACGTTCATCCTTGATCACATCGACCTCAACGTTCATCCTTGATCACATCACAGCAATGAGAAATGCTTTAAGGTTCAACATAAACTTAGCAACACCAAAATCTGAAATGAAATATGTTGGGTAAAATGACACAAGTGCAAGTAATGCGACATTTTATTGTGGCAACGTTCGCTCTCCAGGAGCTTTGTCAAGCTTGACAAAGCTCCTGGAGAGCGAAACGTTGCCACAATAAAAGGTCACATTAATTGCACTTGTGTCCTTTTACCCAACATATTGTCGGTAATTCTACCAACATTAATAAAATGTTATATACTGTTTACGCAAACCAATTATTATTATTATTATAAAAAGCGCTAAACCTACAAGGGTCATACAGCGCAGATACGCAAACCAAATCTCTAACAATAGCTTTGCCATTTACACGAGTGAAGCTGGAGGGTGTGAGCAGGAGCTGGAGGGTGTGAGCAGGAGCTGGAGGGTGTGAGCAGGAGCTGGAGGGTGTGAGCAGGAGCTGGTATCACGGACCAGTAGTGAATAAATGATTTAGACAACAGACAAGTTGATAAACGAAACACTTGTGCAACATTTGGGTATCTTTATACCGGCAACGTTTCTCCAGCCACTGGCTTCTTCAGTCCAGCGCTGAGAAAGGTGGAAGATGAGGAGGAGTTTGAGGTAATCAGTCCCTCAGCCTGGAGTCGATGTGGACCAGTAGGCTTAAGACCTGCTATCTGGGACTAGTAGATCTAAAATTTTCTCTCAGATCAGTAGGCCTATTGCGGTATATATATATAATCTTTGTTCATATGTCAAATTACCGTAGTGACGGCAGTAGCCAGAAGAGTTTGTGGAGGGCGCCATCAGGCTAAGACTGCTGTAGACAAAGGCTTAAAAAATGCAACTTAAACCATTTTAATATTAAGTGAAGGCAGCGACGATGTCCTTAACTGGCGCTGAGGTCATTCATAATCAGTAATATATAGCGGGTCACCCTCATCCATCACCACGACTTAGACTGATCGAGGTCACCCTTGAAGCATTTACCTGCTACTCTGCTGGTTGGGAGAGAGTAGAGGTGCTGGGGGGGGGTAGTGGAAACCGTGGGGGGTTGTAGAGACCATTGGCAAGGACGGGGGGTAGTAGCGGCTGGGAAATTGAAGTGATGGTTTTTGGTGATGGTGGTAGTAGTAAGGTAATAGGTAGGTGGGTGTTAGATATGGCTGGGGAAGCAGGGATAATGGTGATGGTGATAAGGGGACATTGGTGTTTGGGATGGGGTGGGGAGGAGGGAGTGTTGTAGTAAGGAGTTTTGAGATGTTATTGTAGAGGTGGTGGATGAGGTTGGAAGTGTAGATGAAATTAGTGGTAGTAGCATTGTAGGAGATTGTACTGGCAACAATGGTATTAGCGTTGAAACTATGGTCATGCGGCGCATCTCTGGTCTCCGTATTATAAACAGGATATAAAAGCGTTTGAATTTTTTTTTTATCACTTTCATCTATTAAGAACATTTCGCTGGGAGTGAAGCTGAGCTGTGAACCTCCATACTCTTGAAAGGCGAATAATGGGGGAAATATAATTAAGGTGTATACATAGAAGGCAACTATAAACAAGGAATATATAAAGATGCTGAGGAATCCTAACAAAGGACTCGCACAAAGAATTCAAGATGGATCAATTGAGCTTTAGGATCTCGAACCTTTGTCAGCATAGTTACAGATGAGTGAAAGAAACAGCAAAGCATCACAATAGAAACCAATAATGTGTAGGTTTAATTTTTTTTTAAATATATGAGTGAGAATGGCTAATGTGAATAGAACCTGTGTCATTTGTTTACGAAATAACTCAAATTTATTAACAGTCTTCAACTTGCAACTACACAAGAAGTGTTAGGGGGGAAAAATAAATGCACTATAATGAGATCCTTGACAAGGACCACAAAATTCACTGCGTGGTCGAAACGTTGTCAATAAAGAATACCCTTACACTTCATTTTTGGTCTCTTTGTCCATCGTGTCGGTATTTTATTCCATTTGTCTCCATCAAAGAAGATATATAGTAGTTTGTGGTTTATACCTTTCTTTTATGGTGTACCATGTAACGGGTTAACAACCGAAGGAAATATCAGGAATGATAATCGGGGGGGAATGGGAAGCATATATCAAACACAATGGAATGAACTCTGACCCCATGAGTCAGAGGGTGACCCACCTCGATAAAATCAATACGTGACCCAAATAATTCTCAAGAACTTGGTCGCATAAGCTTAAACCACTAGAGAATTAGAGTGTGCACGACAGCTGAGACAAATAAGACGAAGGACAGATCAACACACTTCTTGAAGGTCCGTCAAGTACGAGTGAGCAGCTTCCGGCAGAGTGTGACGAAGGTCGCAGGAAAAACAGTGCTCCCGCTGGCCAGGGTGTCTCAGTCGATAGCCATATAGATTTACGAGCCAGTTATTGCGCTTATTGAGTAAATGGTTGGCACTCGTCTACCCCTAACATGCATACTTCTCTCAGGTATGAATGGGGGTTGACTTTCATTTATCACCTGAAATACTAAACTTCATGGGTTGGAAGGTACTCAGTTTAAGACTTCACAAATAATTCCTAAATTCATCGTAATGAAAATAAAGAAAAATAACTATCACTACTTGCTTACTCCCTCAGGCGAGTGCTCCCGTCCGTACTGTCCACTGTCAGCATTTTCTAGCCCTATTATTTCGCTAGTACTCAAGTTCAAGTCATAAAATTACGTGGATATGTATGTGCATATGAGAATGTTTACATTTTTGCGCTCGCGTTACTCATCCGCAATCGGGGGTGTGCATCCCTCCCTATGAATAAGAATTTCTCAACTTCAACACCCGTTACGCGCACAGCCTCCTCCAGGAGCTATTATAATTGTAAACAATATTTAGAGAAGAATCATATACTGTACCTTCAATAGCCCTTCTTATGCAACTCAAGATTTGGTCATTGTGTCGTCCGTCAGTCTAAAATAACTTTGCCTTGTTTCTTCAACTTTACAAGTGCCCACTGGATTGGTTTACAACCTGTCGACTGCACCAAGCTCATTAATTGTGCATCTCACCTGTTCACTTAAAATTAAAAAAGCTTTAATCTCTAAAATAAGAGATGTACACCTCTTGTTGTACACCCAGTGACTACATTATTAGGTACACCTGTACACCTACTCGTTAATGCAAATATCTAATTATCCAATCACGTGGCAGCACCTAAATACCTAAAAGGAAACAGACATGGTCAAGAGGTTCAGTTGTTGTTCAGACTGAACATTAAAAATGGGGAAGAACTGTGATCAAAGTGACTTTGACCGAGGAGTGGTTGTTGGTGCCAGACGGAGTGGCATGAATATCGCAGAAACTGCTGATATGAGATTTTCACTCTACAGTTTCTAAAACTTTACAGAGAATGGATGTGAAAAATACAAAACACGCAGTGAGCGGCAATTCTGCGGCAATGAGAAAAGTCAGAGTGACTAAGCTGATACAAGCTGACAGGAAGGTGACAGTAACTCAAATAACCGTTTCATAGATGAAACAGCAGCACTACCGTCAGTTAACAGGAAACTGAGGCTACAGCGGCACAGGCTCACTAAAACTGAACAGTTGGAGGCTGGAAAAACGTCGCCTGGTCGGATGAATTGCGATTTCTGCTGCGACACGCAGATGGTAGGGTCAAAATTTGGCGTCAACCTTTGGGATGTGATGGAAAGGGAGATTCGCTGCATGAATGTGCAGCCAAAAAATCTGCAGCAACTGAGGGATGCTATAATGTCAACATTTCTAAGGAATGTTTCCAGTACCTTATGGAATCCATACCATAAAGAATTTGGGCTATTTTGGGGGCAAAAGGGAAGCCCTACCCAGAAGTAGAAGGGTGTACCTAATGAAGTGGCCAATGAGTGTACGTATGTGCCCGCTAATCTACCTGGAATCTACTTGGACACTATTTCTGCCTCTTTTTCACTGTTAACAATGAAAACCACTTTTTCCAGTCCTTCATATCTCACACTCCCCATCCCAGAAACAAAAACCTTTACATGTCTTTTAAACTTAAGTTCAGAGGCTTCTCTAAGCCGGGTGCTCTAATTATGGTCCAACGCATTTTGACACCTCTCCAACACATCACCATCCAGAAACTAGAAGTTACCTTCAAGATATATATGAAACCTTCACTATGTATTTGTGTGGTATTCCTATAAGATCCCTCTCCAAATCAAATGTTTTTAGTACATAATATATAACCCAGTCAGAGCCCGGTCATTATATAACAATTCGACAACAAGAAATCATTGTCCATTTTCTATCCAGCCTTTCTTGTATCAGTTTCCACGCACGAGTTTACGTCCACTTACATATCCAAACCAATTTCTAAACACATTTATAAAATTTATCATCCCCTCTGACAAATATTTCATATAAATCAGGTTCACCGTGGAAGCATAGATCCCTGAAGCTCCTGCTAGTGACCACCTCACCTCAGGACTTCTTACTCTGGTATCACTTCCCATTTTTTCTCTCTAAGTTAAATGTTTTTCATTCGTTTTAATAACTCACTCTTTCCTCCCCCACACTCTTATATGAGAAACTATTAAAGAATCTAAAACTCCACAGCTCACCCATCCATCCATCCTGCCTCAGTACTATCTGTGTGACTATTATAATACGAATACGAAATAGATATTCAGGTTCTCGTTGGCTTTAGAACAAACTTTTTATCAGAGTACATCACTGCAGTTGTTAAACTTTCGTTTATTGATAGCAGCTTCTAGTGTCCTGCCCTCCACACACTCACAGTTTCGTGGATGTCTTACCGAAAAGGATTGAACGTCACGACACAATGACCCACCGAACCGCACCATCTCAACCACTCTCGAATTGTAGATACCATAGTTCCCACCTCCAAAGCTCAAGTCCTGCTGACCTGTTTACGCTGATTCCCTCATATCTTAGCATGCTCACACATCAACTTCCTTGACTGACTCCTCCCAAGTAACACTCTCTACCCTCCTCCGCCACGACCAGGACGAAAACCATCTTTGTTGACGTAAACTTTCTGTTAACGTTACTTTAAAAAAGTAGTTTAAAATATGTATTTTATGATAATTTCTCTAACAATACGTCATATAATGGTTACTGTTAACTGTACCCTCTAGTATTAAAAAAAATTACAAAATAATATACAAACAATATTATTGTGAAATCACGCCAGAAGCAAACCTATACAAGAACCTTTAATGTGGAACAGTATTTTATAGACAATATAATTCTCAGGGTCCAAAATTTTTCAAAATATTATAAGATATTAACTTCACTATTCACACCAGGGACGTGTATTAGACTGACACCCAGGTAATAAACAGTTTAATGCTACTGACACTACTATTGGGCAGTGACCAGTTTTTAGGTTAAGTTAACTGAACGCATAAAAAACGTATGTTTAACCACAAACATACTGAAAATAAGTAGGTCAATACCGGTTTATGTCTGGGTAGCCGGCAGCCAGTGAATTAGTCTCAGCCTTACGCAAATGAGCGCAGAATCCTGCGCTCCCAGCGCAAGTCTGAACTTGATAGCAAGTTCCAAGGCATCTTCAAGACTTGCAGGCGACATAAACGTCCAAACACGCAGCCTCCCAGACACACCTCCATTAAAACCTTACTTGACGTGACAAATCGCTTCGCTGTTTAGAAGATATCTGAAATCTCCAAACTGTATCCACATTTTGCGCTGTCTAGGAGCACGAATCTTTTTTTTTTTTTTTTTGATGAGGACAGAAAAGCAGGATCCTGGGATCCCCGCCTGCCACCTTGGTAGACTCTTTCTCTAAGTAATGAATCCCTAAAGAAAGGCTCCTCAATGCCGCTGAGAAGTGCTTTATCTGTGGAACTGGATCAGTGCTTCGTTGGATCAAGCGTTAATGCCTCCCATTCCCTCAGGAGTTGTGTAGCGCCTACGGCTCTAGCGCTCCCACATTATTTCACCTAGTGACATCTAATGTTTCTCACCGCCACCCAGTGTATCTTACCACATTATTCCACTGGAGGAAAGTACTTGAGGGCCTGGTCACAAATCTGCACACTGCCATAACAACATACTGGAGTGAGAGATATGGGAGGAAGTGTAAAATAAACCCAGTGAGGAGCAGGGGTGCGGTGGGGACAATACGGGAGCACTGTATTAACATCCGGGGTCCCAGACTATTCAACATCTTACCAGAAGATATCCGAAACACCGCTGGAACCAGTGTAGAAGCCTTCAAGAGGAAACTGGACAAGTATCTTCACCAGGTGCCAGATCAACCGGGCTGTGATGGATATGTGGGGCAGCGGGCCTCCAGCAGCAACAGCCTGGTTGACCAGGCAAGCACCAGACGAGCCTGTCCCATGGCCGGGCTCAGAGAGTAGATAAACTCTCGAAACTCTTCAAAGGTATATCAAAGGTATTCAGTGGTATGCCACCCAGTGTATCTTGCCACCACATTATTCCCCTGGGTGGCGCCACCCAGTGCATCTTACCACCACACATTATTCCACAGGGCGGCGCCACACACCTTTTTACCATACATAATAAAAGTGACATGATTTTATTTCTATTTCACGGGCGGGGGGTAAGCGTTAAACACGGAGGGGTTATACAGCGCCTTGGGGAATGGGAGACCCTCGTGATGCGATCCAAGCAAAGGGCGGATAACACCAATTCCTTGGCTCAAGATCATTAAGGGAGGTTGCTCTGATTCCTTGAATTAAGAGCCCTTCACCACTGCCAAGACATTTTGACATTTTGCATATCGGAGTCCAAATTAATATTGATATATTGTGGTACAGAGTTAACTGATCTTTACACCAGTAAACAGGAAAATAAACGGGGATTCAAACCGTGGTCCTGGTGTGTGTGGCGTGGGAATTAACACATAAAACATCTCTTACCAGTCTCTGTGGTGGACAGTGTTGACGGCTCCACCAGGGTACCTCAGGCACTCACCACACGGACCTCGACGGCTCCACCAGGGTACCTCAGGCACTCACCACACGGACCTCGACGGCTCCACCAGGGTACCTCAGGCACTCACCACACGGACCTCGACGGCTCCACCAGGGTACCTCAGGCACTCACCACACGGACCTCGACGGCTCCACCAGGGTACCTCAGGCACTCACCACACGGACCTCGACGGCTCCACCAGGGTACCTCAGGCACTCACCACACGGACCTCGACGGCTCCACCAGGGTACCTCAGGCACTCACCACACGGACCTCGACGGCTCCACCAGGGTACCTCAGGCACTCACCACACGGACCTCGACGGCTCCACCAGGGTACCTCAGGCACTCACCACACGGACCTCGACGGCTCCACCAGGGTACCTCAGGCACTCACCACACGGACCTCGACGGCTCCACCAGGGTACCTCAGGCACTCACCACACGGACCTCGACGGCTCCACCAGGGTACCTCAGGCACTCACCACACGGACCTCGACGGCTCCACCAGGGTACCTCAGGCACTCACCACACGGACCTCGACGGCTCCACCAGGGTACCTCAGGCACTCACCACACGGACCTCGACGGCTCCACCAGGGTACCTCAGGCACCCACCACACGGACCTCGACGGCTCCACCAGGGTACCTCAGGCACCCACCACACGGACCTCTGACATTAGCACAGCCTAACAAAATTGTCATCTTTTCCTGTGGTTTAGCGCTTCTATTTGATTATAATAATAATCCAGCAGCATATTTTCAATATTTTAACAATAGATCAGTAAAGAAGAACAGCGCAACACTACAGCAGAACAGCGCAACACTACAGCAGAACAGCGCAACACTACAGCAGAACAGCACAACAACAAAATACTGCTTATGCTTTCTATACACAAATAACCCAACGTTTCGGTCCGATTTGAACCATTAAGTAGTGACACACACTGTTTATCACTACTTAATGCTCCAAGTCAGACCGAAACGTCGCCATAAGTTTCTTCTATGTGCAGGTTATTTGTGCATTGTTTCAGTCACGATATTGTGTCTTTCTATTCTTTATATACTGTTTAATCAAAAAGACTCAGCTAAAATATCACACACGAGAGAAATCACTCCTTAAGTTGTCTCTGGCAATGCTTCTGCGCAGATGGTTCAAGGTTTTGGTTGGTTTCTTAGGTTTCAAGCCTATCGACTACGCGAGGGTCATTAAGACTGCTCGTCACCTGCAAACTACCTGTGAAGGCAACTTTAATTCCTGGAAGACTCATTAAAGTAAACTCCAAGTGTATACAAGCTTAGATATACACTCCTACGCGTGTATATACTCTGCTGCTCTCAGTGTATACACACGAGACTGCAAAATCCTTCCTACCACACAACTTTTACAAGGGATGGAGTGTATACAACCCAAGGATTTCCTGGGTGGATTTTTTATTATTATTATTTTTTTTCGGTACTGTTATATTTAAAGACAACTTTAACATTAAAATATTCAGGAGCATGTGGGAGGTGAGAGAGATTTTTACTCTATGGATAAAAAAAGCAACAAATTCTGAAGCTTTTATCCGGTGTTAGGCATTGTCTTGTAGAATTTTTTTCTTAGCTTTATGAAAAGCTTTATCAGTAAACATTCGTCAATATCGTAAGTTTGAAGAGAGATGTATATACAACCTATTATTGTTATTATAATCAAAAGGAAGCGTTAAATCTACCAGGGTCATACAACGCTGCAGGGTAGGAACTGATGCAGGATCTAAGGATAAATAAAGGTGGCGATGACAATAAAGGTAAAGTTAGGAGGGGCTGTGAGGAGTGATAAAGGAAGGATTATCAAAGTTTGTGTAATAAATCAGTTGCTGTCAAAAATTCGAAGAGTCTGTGTCAAAGGTGGGGCCGTCAGCGAGGAGGGAAGATAAAGTAAGGGCGTGAGAGCAGTGACGCAGTCGGAGGAAAATTCTGCGTACTCGTTGATAGACAGGACAGTTCAATAGAATATGTGAAATTGAAACAGGAACTAGACAATTCCCACAAAGGCAACCAGGGCGCCTCTCCATGAGATACCCATGAGTTAGACGAGTGTGTCCGGTGAGAAGACGAGAGAGTGTTGTCTCCCAACCTCGGTATCGATGACAAGAAGACCACCAGAAACCCAAACTTGGTTTGATGGAATGTAATTTGTTATGAGTCATGTCATACCAACGTTGTTGCCAACGGTTGCTAAGGTAGGTAGAGATTACAGCAAAACAGTCAGAGAATGGAATACCTCTATATGAAACTGGTAGGTCATGTACTGCAGATAGCGCAGCAGAGTCTGCTTGCTCATTGCCCTCAACATCAACATGACCAGGGACCCAACAGAAAACGATTTCTTTATTTTTGCTAGTATTGTGGCGTAACCAAAGTTGTATACGAATAACTAGGAATGAGGCGAATCAAATTTTTAATAGCCTGTAAAGCACTAAAGGAGTCATACGGAAAAATATATATATATATATATATATATATATATATATATATATATATATATATATATATATATATATATATATATATATATATATATGTCGTGCCGATTAGGTAAAACTTGCTATTTTGGCTTAAATAGCAACGCCCTTCTTGCCATATAAGACAAGTGAAAATTTGTGTATGCAATAATTTCGCCAAAATCATTCTGAACATAACGAAAAAAATATATTTCATTGTGTTTGTTTATTATTAAATTAATGTTAACGTATCTAAAATATATTTAGTTGGGTTACGCTAAATTAAATTGCGCTTGTTGTAATAAGGTTAGGTAGGTTTTCAAAGTTTCTCTTGGTACAAAATTATAAATTCTTACATTAACATAAATGAAAAAAATATATCTTTAAACGTATAAGAGAAAATTTTAGAAAGGACTAAATTTTAGATGAGTTCTTGCTAATTGGCCAGTTTTACCTAATCGGCACGACATATATATATATATATATATATATATATATATATATATATATATATATATATATATATATATATATATATATATATATATATATATTATATATATATATATATATATATATATATATATATATATATATATATATATATACGTATTACATCTATGCCTACTTCAAAGTTTGTAATCGTCTCAGACTCCTTTAGTGCTTATATATATATATATATATATATATATATATATATATATATATATATATATATATATATATATATATATATATATATATATATACCCTAGAACACACACAAAGTGTCGAGAGGATCACCTCTACAACCTTTCATAATCACGTGACACACACTAGTCATTAATGGATGACGTCACCATTGTCCGAAATTATGCGATATGTCTTCGAATAATTTAGTTTGTTGATTACGAAGGATAGAAGGAAAAAAACACGACTACGGTAATGTTATTGTTATTTAACTAATATAAATCTGAGAAATACAGATTATTTTTATGGTCTTGTTCACAATATGTGCGTCCCAACACAACACATTATGATTGGTTATTATTCAGCATTTTCAATAATTTATATAATTAATGTTATACCTGTATGAAGGTGAACATTATTTCAGCTTCATTATTATTATTATTATTATTATTATTATTATTATTATTATTATTATTATTATTATTATTATTGTTTTGATTATTGCTATTACTTTTTTATTATTATTATTATTATTATTATTACATTCATCTGGAGCGCTAAATCCGTAGGGATCATACAACGCTTGGGGAAATGGGAAGGGGAAGATAAGGTCTGATCCAATTCCTTGCATCAAGAGCCATAGCGGCTCAGTCGTTGAGTGAATGATCACTGATAGTGTCCTTGACACGTTGTCTTCTAGTGGTCCTCAGAGCTCGGCCAGGTGACTATCACTGAGATCATAACAGTGCGACCACCGGCATCCCCACGGTGTAGAAGGTTCCTTTGTAATGGCAGCTCCAGCAAGAAGAGTCGAGGCTTGAGATGAGTCGCCTCGCACAGGCCTCTCTACCTTATCCGGTATTTTTAGACGGGATAACCTGCAGGTCATCCCAGCTGAGAGAAAACTTTCAGCTGAAATTTTACAGTCGTTCTTGTGAACTTTTTTTCTATTCAGCTTTTCTTTCAAACAACTTCTGTTACTATCATTACCCTGTGTTACTTGATGACTGTTATTGTTAAGATTTATGATATCAAAGCCTAACAACATTTTCAACTGAGCTAGCGAGAAAATTCACACCTGCCCTGTATAAGTGAACCCCATCCCTGGCATACATGTCATTTCTGCCATAGAAGTGGTCCCAGTTGTCAATGAATGGTACTGCATTATCCTTACAGTGTCCAGCCAGCAATTTATACCAATCACTCTGGACAGCCATTCATTTCAAATACCTCTTCTTGGCAAAATGCCACATATAACAGGGCTCCCTCCCTTCTTCCTAATAATGTCTATTGCTGCCTTGTACCTTCTAACTAAATCCTCACTTCTACACTTGCCTACATCATTGCTTCAAGCACTGAGGCAGATAATAGGATTGATCCCATTACCATACATGATGTTAAGTCGGCTAACAATATCCTCCATCCCAGGCTCAGCAAAGCACACCCTCTGTCCCCTACTCCTATCCTTCAAGCAGAAGGCCCTATCCATGTACCTAGTCTGAATGTCCCCAAAAAGCACAATATTCTTACCTTCCTTGTTCTTCATTGTGATGTTCCCACTATTCGACTCACATTCGTCTGGTAGAACAGAGAAAGAGTTCGAAGTTTTCACAGCAGTCTCTTTCTTCTTCATCATTTCTACCTCTCCATTCGTCTTGATTTTCAACTTCGTTCCATGCTGTCCGGCCACTGCCCAGGTTCCTTTCTTGACCTGAGGACTCACAACAGGAGGACTATTACAAATCCTCTTGTTTTCCTCAGTCAATCGCCGTTTCTCGAGCTTAGCCACCCTTAGTTCCTCCTTAAGCTGTTGGTAAAATTGCTCAATGGAGGGCATCTTGGTTCAGTCCACAGAGAGTACACTTGACACGTCTTCACTGAGCAAGGTACAGGTCAGAAGAAGCAGTCTGGAACATTGTTCCAGACTTTAGAGCATAACTCTCTCCAGGCTGATTGACTGACCACCTCAAAACTACATCTTCAAGAGTGATGGATTGATTACATCGTCTTTACATCTCTACTGGTTTTGCTGACTCCGTGTTCGACTGAAGCCTACTGTGTAGGCGAAACGTTTCGGAATAAAGATACCTAACTGCTGGAGACAGAAATCTGCATAAAAAAAATAAGAGCATCACGACGTTGAAGAGGATGATCGGAAAAGAAGAATACAAGGCCTCTGATAAATGGGACAGCCAATGGTAAGACGTGTGACTGCCAGCACAAGCTGACACTTCTCGAAGAGAGGGGCTGGGCATTTCTCCAAGGGATGTCCATGTGTGAATCTCGTGAATCTAGTGCCCAATTGTGAGAGTACCAGTTTTCCCTTTTTTTTACCTCAGCTCATTTCAAAACCCAGCCGTATCTAAGGTATACATCTTCCCCCCAGGATGCGATCCACAACAGAAGACTAACACTCAGGTACCTACTTACTGCTAGGCGAACGAGGGCAACAGATGCAAGGAAACATGCCCAATGTTTCCACCTGTGCCGGGGATCGAACCACGGACACTCAGTACGTGACCTGAGTGCGCTATCCACCGAGCACCCAACTGTTCCAAATGTGTCGTACTCATATGAAGAAACAAAGCTGTAACTAAGACTGATGTTGGGGATGTTGTGCATATGGGCCAGTTTAACAAGACGGCGCCTGTGAAGGATAGAAAGGAAAGTATGTAATGGTGCGTCCACTTTCACCAACGTACTGGAGAGGGCTGGAGGAGCAGGAAAAGTAAACAAACCGAAGTATTGGTGGCACTTGTAACTAAGTGGCAATAGAATTATGTGATAAATTGTTTTAAAGTATATTATTTGTCGAAATGAAAGCTTAATATCAAGAGGGAGAAAGATTTTCTTAAGATCTCGTAAAATAGTTGTATATAAAAGAAATAAATGTGGGGATTTTTCACGGGAAAAAGATTATTTAAGGAGAGAAGAAAGTCCTTTTAGTATGAGAGTAAAAAGAATTTATGAAAATATGGAAAAGGCCAAAATAAGAGAATGAATGCGAAAGGAAGTTTTGAAGTCAGTAAACTGATAATCAAAGACGAGGGGAACATGACTGAAGAGAGAAACAATAACATTTCTCTTAAAATATTGAGAATAGTAGAAAAGTATAGAAATTTACTAGCAATGTGGATTAGTTGGCAGTTGACAATAAAAGACAAAAAATATTACAGAGTGGTGGATATGAACATCAAGGGAAAGAAATAGGAATCTATATTTCGTTTCAACTTTACACTTGATATATATATATATATATATATATATATATATATATATATATATATATATATATATATATATATATATAGAGAGAGAGAGAGAGAGAGAGAGAGAGAGAGAGAGAGAGAGAGAGAGAGAGATTGTTAAGAACAAAAGGAATGGCTGGAAGAGAATAAAGGTATGAGTGAAGAGAGCGAGAACATCATGTAGAGTTCTTGAAGAAGTCGTGTACCAATAGTTGATCATTGCTACCACTCTATTGTGACTTTGAATCATTGTTAAGCGACATTATCATTTTCTTCCCAAGTGATTCTGTCATAGCAGTCGTGTTGTTGGGGAAGACATAGCAGTCGTGTTGTTGGGGAAGACACAGCAGTCGTGTTGTTGGGGAAGACACAGCAGTCGTGTTGTTGGGGAAGACACAGCAGTCGTGTTGTTGGGGAAGACACAGCAGTCGTGTGTTGGGGAAGACACAGCAGTCGTGTTGTTGGGAAGACACAGCAGTCGTGTTGTTGGGGAAGACATAGCAGTCGTGTTGTTGGGAAGACACAGCAGTCGTGTTGTTGGGAAGACACAGCAGTCGTGTTGTTGGGGAAGACATAGCAGTCGTGTTGTTGGGGAAGACATAGCAGTCGTGTTGTTGGGGAAGACACAGCAGTCGTGTTGTTGGGGAAGACACAGCAGTCGTGTTGTTGGGGAAGACATAGCAGTCGTGTTGTTGGGGAAGACACAGCAGTCGTGTTGTTGGGGAAGACACAGCAGTCGTGTTGTTGGGGAAGACACAGCAGTCGTGTTGTTGGGGAAGACATAGCAGTCGTGTTTTGGGGAAGACACAGCAGTCGTGTTGTTGGGGAAGACACAGCAGTCGTGTTGTTGGGGAAGACATAGCAGTCGTGTTGTTGGGGAAGACACAGCAGTCGTGTTGTTGGGGAAGACACAGCAGTCGTGTTGTTGGGGAAGACACAGCAGTCGTGTTGTTGGGGAATACACAGCAGTCGTGTTGTTGGGGAAGACACAGCAGTCGTGTTGTTGGGGAAGACACAGCAGTCGTGTTGTTGGGGAAGACACAGCAGTCGTGTTGTTGGGAAGACACAGCAGTCGTGTTGTTGGGAAGACACAGCAGTCGTGTTGTTGGGGGAAAACACAGCAGTCGTGTTGTTGGGGAAGACACAGCAGTCGTGTTGTTGGGAAGACACAGCAGTCGTGTTGTTGGGAAGACACAGCAGTCGTGTTGTTGGGGAAGACACAACAGTCGTGTTGTTGGGGAAGACATAGCAGTTGTGTTGTTGGGGAAGACACAGCAGTCGTGTTGTTGGGAAGACACAGCAGTCGTGTTGTTGGGGAAGACACAGCAGTCGTGTTGTTGGGGAAGACACAGCAGTCGTGTTGTTGGGGAAGACACAGCAGTCGTGTTGTTGGGGAAGACACAGCAGTCGTGTTGTTGGGGAAGACACAGCAGTCGTGTTGTTGGGTAAGACACAACCTTCCTGCTTTAAAGAAGTGTTGACCTGGACTCCTTCCTTTCTGCAACAACTTATTAAATTTTGAAGTAACTGTGTTTATGTTAAGAACACAAAGTGGTTACATCACTTTAAGTGATCCTACACAGCACAGGTGATCCGCTGAAGCCTCAGACAGCCTGAAGATGTAACAGTGACATCCTGAAAGAAAATTGATAGTGACTAAGAAGGTAATAACAATTTTTATTATTGAACCACTATCACTCATGCAACACTACGACCACTGTAGTCATTATTTGCTTCTAATGTTGATGTTGTTATTCACCTGTCAGCTAAAATCCACAGGCGTATGTCTCAGTTATAGGGTGACCAGTTGAGTGGTGTTGTTGACCTCATTGTACAACTGGTGGAGAAGCACTGACAAGCACTGACAAGCACTGACAAGCACTGACAAGCACTGAAGACACTGACAAGCACTGAAGATACTGACAAGCACTGAGAAGCACTGCTCTACTCGATGTTGTCTTCCAAGTAATTCTGCCACAGACTGGAATGTAACCAGGTGGTGGTCACGTCAGAGCGACCGCTGGCTTCCTCAGTGGTGTGAATTTGAGACTTGTTTATAATAAGTCACTTCTTTAAAACTGTATCTTTAAATAGTCTTAATAATTAATTAAGATCGCTTGTCTGCGACTGGATTGCAATATGAATATAGTATTGAATAACTTTAATTTGTTTCTATATTAGTACATATACATTAACTTGGATTATTTTTATAGTGTAGTTTTACATATTTAATAGCAGTAGAAAATGTTGTTGGATTTCAAAACTTAAATAAAAGTATTTTTTTTTTATATATATTCATAAGCAATTATTTAAGAGACTAAAGTTGCTGAAACCATATTGTATATATGAATCATTGTCCCCTTTTTTTTTGACCCTCATGATGGGTTCCAAATTCTGTGAATAAAAAGCAAGAAAAAGTCGGTCAAAAAGTGAAATATTTATCTTTAGTTTCAGTTTCATCTATGATATTTAATAAAGTTCATTGAATGTCACAAATTAAATTAAAAGCCAACTACATTTCTACAGTTTGTATATAATCTACAGGACATCACACATTGTTGAGCAGTTGTTCCAATTACTCCCTAAAACACCCTAAAATTTCCCCCGGGGGGAATTTCCCCCTGGTTGAGGACCCCCTGGTTCAGAGGATGGATGTGCGGTGCACAACACACTCGTTGCTCTCTCAGCAAAAGTTCAATTATTCCTCAGCAGGTCAATACTTCTGTTTGGTAGTCAGGGTGTGGACCATCTCCTGTGATACTCATCACTGGCTCATGCATGACTTTAAGTAGCAATCTTTAAAACGAAAATAATTGGCATAGCTTGTCCCTCACATGCGCACTATGGTATATGATTCTCAGCACACGGTTGGCAGAGACACAGGCGGAGGAGTATACACAAGTTAATCATCAGGTTAGGTAATGTTTGTCAGTAAACAGGAAAAGTGTTTCCTGACGCGGGTCTTTAGTCATATGATGACCCACAGCTGGAAATTGTGGTCGTCTGACTGAGGTCTTCCGCTGGCTTACAGGTCCACACCTTTATTTTTTTTTCTAATAGTGAATCATGACTTCACTCTCTAGGACGTCCTGTTAGTGACTTAGTAAATAACAGTGGCGGGTGTTTAAGCTGGAAGACTTACTCTGGCTGTGGACACCTAGCTGCCGCCCAGCCATCACTCTCACTGCTGCCGCCCAGCCATCACTCTCACTGCTGCCGCCCAGCCATCACTCTCACTGCTGCCGCCTTCAATAAACAGCCAGGAACCTCTCTCTCCTTGCAGAACCCTGCCGCTCCACTCCCGAAAATAAACTATTTGAAATGGCGTCAGTCTACGAACAAATTATTTCCTTTTTGAGGAGGCATCAATCAGCCAGACGTTTAGATATGCATGTTTACGTGAGTGGGATTGTGGGTGGTCGGCGGGGAGCAGCCCCAGATCGATTCCCACCTTCCTAATGACTTGCCTCCACTCCCAGCTAGGATTTCAACAACAGCACACACACACACACACACACACACACACACACACACACACACACACACACACACACACACACACACACACACACACGCACATGATCAGGAACTGTGACTCGACCCCCTGCAGCCACAAATAGGTGAGTGTGAATACACACGCACCTATTTGATTTGGAGCTCTATAAATTTAGCGTGTGCTACCGTTTCGTCAACTGCATCAACATTAAATCAATCATAACCCGAGGTTATATTCTATATTCTTGATTACTGAAACGGTGACGTCAACAAAACATTCCCTCGTGTGCATGAGGACTCGGTGATTAAAGATTCTCCAGCGAAATTCAACGAAAGCCACTGTATTCATTTGCATACTCTGAGACACCATTAAAAGTTGTAGATGTATCGGAAGTGGAGAGTGGATAGTGGGTAGCCACACAGAGGCGGCACCTACATGCTACATGAAGTATGTGCCTCATCTGTGAGTGCCCTCGATTTTTCATTGCTATACCACCCATGCTCCTTTTGTTTCACGCCCATTTTTCTGTATTTCCACGATTCGTAATTCAGTAATTTAGATGTTATTCTCGCGTCCAGCATCAACCTGCAGTCCCACTCACTGAGATAACATTTAATATTCTTAGCATTGTTGCTCTCTGACATTCTACCATTATAACCAACAATAAACAACAACAACAACAAGAGCATAACAATAATAATAATAATAATAATAATAATAATAATAATAATAATAAGAGATTCCGCCACTTAGCTACCCCCACAAAAAAAAAGTTACTTTCTCTCTGGGATAAGAAGTCCCAGTTCAAATCCCACAATAAATGCAAACTTTAAGTCACAGCTGACCTCAGTTCCTTCTTGTTTATTACACATATGTTGTTCAACACTAAATAAGGTACATACCTATAAATATACTGCAATAAAGATATTGTTCAAGCCAGGTTTTGAAAATGAACTAAAGTGGGACAATAGCATGTAACACAAATACAGGAAACCTCAGCATGACTCCTGCAGAACCCCATGTATCCCTGTTGGCAGGCGATGCAATGTTGGCAGGCGATGCAATGTTGCTGAGGAAAGTAAAAAGCTGAGGAGGACAGAGGAAGGGCACAGCTGGAAGGGCACAGCTGGAAGGGCACAGCTGGAAGGGCACAGCTGGAAGTTTAAAACGTAAATGAGTCACAGGGATGCCAGTAAAATTTTTTTTTTCCAGCCTCAGGGTAACCAGGAAGTGGAATGACCTGGATGAAGAAGTGGCAGAGGCAGACTCCATACACAGCTTTACGAATATGTATGATAGGACGGAGTGAATCAGGCAACAGCCAGGTAATGTACAATCAAACTTACACCTGTTAAGGGATGAGGTAAGTTTGGTTGGACATTAAGGAGTAGGGTGAAGGAGGAGCTGACGTCGAGGCGTTGGGAGGTGAGAATATCGAGGAGAGAGTTTCGGGTACTCTCTGTGAGAGACACTTGATGATGGATGTTGCGGAAAGCCAAGAAATGAATACCACTGGAAGAACGTGGCTGCGTATGAGACGATGACATAACGAAGAAAAGAAATCTAACGTGTACGATGAAAATTTGAGAAAATGCATAACGAAGAAAGAACGTTTATCCTGGACGATGACGAAGAAAAAGGTTTTAACCAGAATGTTGACACGAAGAAAAGGGGTTTTATCCTGGACGATGAAGACGAAGAAAGAATCAAACCACAGTACGGGTGGGGATCGAACTCATGGCAAGTGAGTCGAAACACTCCAGGCCAGTGCGTAAGCCACTCGACCAGCTGGCTACAATAAGATTCATCCATCTAGGTATATTTATACACCATGGTGAGGTAACTTACGCACTGGCCTGGAGTTTTACGACTCACCTGCCGCGAGTTCGAACCCCACCCGTACCCTTGTTTGTTTGTAGTCGTGTTATTCGGATTTCGTGAGTCACGAAGTAAAAATGTTAGCCTGGATAATAACAGACAAAGAAAGAGGTTTTATCCTGGACGATGATGAACGAAGAAGAGGAATTTTAACTTGGACGATGAGAGGAATAAGGCAGAACAATGACCATGAGAATAATCGCCATGCATTAATTAGAATGAGGGGGGAGGGGACACAGGGAACATTTCTTGTCTCACAACCGCAAAATGACCACAGACGGTAATAAGTGTTCGCCACAAGCTGAACCCAATCCACAACGACATGTTTCATTGACTCTGCAAGTGTCGTAGAGTGCAAACACAAATTTCCCCCCTCGCAGAATGTCCCCTTTTGGCCCACGGCTCCAACACTTTCACCTCGCCGAAAACGCTATTTCCTAAATCGTATAAAACATATATAGCATTCACCTCTTGCCAACAAAAGGCCAGAATAAGTCAAGCGATCGCAGCGGCGGGGATGGGGGGGAGGGCTCGGCGCCCCCAACGTTGCCATAGCTACAACGCCGAAATGGAAACTCAGAGTAGAAAATGGTAAAACTAGGAAATAGAAAATGGGAACACCCACCTCGGGGCCGCTATTAAGCGACTATGGTCCTCGGACACTATTAAATTTCCAATTAAGCCTAGAAAACTCCCAAGGCGATTTCACCCGTAAATTTCGAGGTTTTAGTGAGTAAGAAAGTGACATATTAGCATAACTCCAAGGTCGAATGTCGCTGGGGAGAAACATGGGAGTTTGGCTCATGCTGCCTCCTGGGATGTAGGCGGATGTAGCTCTCAGTCTTCAGTTACTATAAAATGTTGATGTAAATTGTAAGAAGATTGTGGACGAGGTTCTGGAGACTGCGAGGAGGAGGAGGACGAGGAGGAGGAGGAGGAGGAGGAGGAAGAGGAGGAGGAAGAGGAAGAGGAGGAGGAGGAGGAGGAAGAGGAGGAGGAGGAGGAAGACGGGGAGGAGGAGGAGGAAGACGGGGAGGAGGAGGAGGAAGACGGGGAGAAGGAGGAAGAAGATTGTGAGAAGGAGGAGGAGGAGGAAGACGAAGAAGCTGAAAAAGGTCAGTATGAGGAAAAAGGGGTGTGAGGAGAAGAAAGAAGAGGAAACAGACACCAAGTTTGAGGATAGCAGAAATAGCGAGGAAGGGGAAGAGAAAGTAGCGAGGGAGGGAAAGAGAAAGTAGGGAGACAGGGGAATAGAAAGCAGCAAGGGAGGGGAAGAGAAAGTAGCGAGGGAGGGAAAGAGAAAGTAGGGAGACAGGGGAATAGAAAGCAGCAAGGGAGGGGAAGAGGAAGTAGCGAGGGAGGGGAAGAGAAAGTAGCGAGGGAGAGGAAGAGAAAGCACCGAGGGAGGGGAAAAGAAAGTAGCGAGGGAGGGGAAGATAAAGTAGCGAGGGAGGGGAAGAGAAAGTAGCAAGGGAGGGGAAGAGAAAGTAGCAAGGGAGGGGAAGAGAAATTAGCGAGGGATGGGAATAGGAAGTAGCGAGGAGGGAAGAGAAAGTAGTGAGGGAGGTGAAGGGAAAAGTAGCCGAGGGAGGGAGAAGAGAAAGTAGTGAGGGAGGGGAAAGAGAAAGTATTGAGATAGGGAGAAAAAATAGCGAGAGAGAAAAGAAGTAGCGAGGAGGGGAAATAGAAAGTAGCGAGGGAGGGGGAAAAAAGTAGAGGGAGGAAGAGAAGTAGCGAGGAGGGGGAAAATAAAGTAGCGAGGAGGGGAAGAAAGTAGCGAGGAGGGAAGAGAAAGTAGCAAGGGAGGGAAGAGAAAGTAGCGAGGGAGGGAAGAAAGTAGCGAGGAGGGGAAGAGAAAGTAGCGAGGAGGGAAGAGAAAGTAGCGAGGGAGGGGAAGAGAAAGTAGCGAGGGAGGGGGAAGAGAAAGTAGCGAGGGAGGGGAAGAGAAAGTAGCGAGGGAGGGGAAGAGAAAGTAGCGAGGGAAGGGGAAGAGAAAGTAGCGAGGAGGGAAGAGAAATTAGCGAGGGAGGGGAAGAGAAAGTAGCGAGGGAGGGGGAAGAAGACTGAAAAAAAGCTGAGAAAGCATCACAATATTTGTTTCTCAAAACGTTTAAATTAAATAAACAGAGAATAATTATACAGAAGAGACGCTGAAGAAGAGACAAGAAAGTGAGAGATGAGAGGGAGACAGCGATGAGAGAAGGAGAGGTGAGAAAGAAGCAGAGAAGAGTAAGGGAGAGAGTTGAGAAGTAGGCAGAGAAATGAGTGAGGGGGAGGAAGACATGAGAGAGATAAGATGAGAGGGAGGCAGATAGATGAGAGAGGAGGAAGAGAGAAATGAGAGAGATAAGATGAAAGGGAGACAGAGAAAAATCTTGAGAGTGGATATAGGTTAAGTAAGGAACATTAACACCACTGTGACAAATGTGGTGAGGGAAGGAGTGAAGGAGGGAGGGACGGAATGAAGGAGGGGGTGAGGGAGGGAATGATGGAGGGAGGGAGGGAGGAGGAAGTGAATGAGGGAGGGAGGGAATGAAGGAGGGAGGAAGTGAAGGAGAGAGGGGTGAGGGAGGGAGGGAGTAAAGGAGGAGAGAGTGAAGGATGGAGGGAGGGAATGAAGGAGGGAGGGAGTGAAGAAGGGAGGGGTGAGGGAGTGAAGGAGGGAGGGAGTGAAGGAGGTAGGGAGGGAATGAAGTAGGGAGGGAGTGAAGGAGGTAGGGGGAGAAGGAGGGAGGGAGTGATGGAGGGAGGGAGGGAGTGAAGGAGGTAGGGAAGCTGCAGGATCCAGCTATACCTCACCCTCCCTCTCCCTCTATATTCATTGTCTCCTTCACTGTATCTCTCTCCTCTTGATCTTCTCCCATCTTTTCGTTCAGTCTATTTCTCTATTCTTCATCATTATTTTTCTCACTTGATTTGCATTATCCTCATGTCTCATTTTCTCAGATTCCCTCCACTTATCTTTTCCCCTTCTTCCTCCTGCTCCTCCTCCCCTTCCTCCTCCTGCTCCTCCTCCTCTTCCTCCTCCTGCTCCTCTTCCTCCTCCTGCTCCTCATCCTCTTCCTCCTCCTGTTCCTCTTCCTCCTGCTCCTGCTCCTCTTCCTCTTCCTGCTCCTGCTCCTCTTCCTGCTCCTGCTCATGTTCCTCCTCCTGCTCATCTTCCTGCTCCTGCTCCTGCTCCTCTTCCTGCTCCTGCTCCTGCTCCTCTTCCTCCTCCTGCTCATCTTCCTGCTCCTGCTCCTGCTCCTCTTCCTCTTCCTGCTCCTGCTCATCTTCCTCCTCCTGCTCATCTTCCTCCTCCTGCTCATCTTCTTCCTCCTGCTCATCTTCCTCCTCCTGCTCCTGCTCCTGCTCCTCCTCCTCTTCCTGCTCCTGCTCCTCCTCCTCCTCCTCTTCCTCCTCCTGCTCCTCCTCCTCTTCCTCCTCCTGCTTCTCTTCCTCCTCCTGTTCTTCTTCCTCCTCCTGCTCATCTTCCTCCTCTTGCTCCTGCTCTTCTTCCTCCTCCTGCTCCTGCTCCTCTTCCTGCTCCTGCGCCTGCTCCTCTTCCTCCTCCTGTTCCTGCTCCTCCTCCACTTCCTCCTCCTGCTCCTCTTCCTCCTACTGCTCCTCCTCCTCTTCTTCCTCCTGCTCCTCTTCCTCCTCCTCCTCCTCTTCCTCCTCCTGCTCCTCTTCCTCCTACTGCTCCTCCTCCTCTTCCTCCTCCTGCTCCTGCTTCTCTTCCTCCTCCTCTTCTTCCTCCTGCTCCTCCTACTCTTCCTCCTCCTGCTCCTGCTCCTATTCCTCCTCCTGCTCCTGCTCCTCTTCCTCCTACTGCTCCTCCTCCTCTTCCTCCTACTGCTCCTCCTCCTCTTCCTCCTCCTGCTCCTGCTCCTCTTCCTTCTCCTGCTCCTCCTCCTCTTCCTCCTCCTGCTCCTCCTCCTCTTCCTCCTCCTGCTCCTCCTCCTCTTCCTCCTCCTGCTCCTCCTCCTCTTCCTCCTCCTGCTCCTCCTCCTCTTCCTCCTCCTGCTCCTCCTCCTCTTCCATCTTCTGCTCCCCCTCCTCTTCCTCCTCTATTCCTCTAGTAATTTACTCATCTAGACTTTTGTTCCTTGTCTAATCATCTTTTTTCACCTCATTTCACTCCTCCGTCATTTCTATCCACATCCATCATTTCTATCCACATCCATCATTTCTATCCACATCCATCAGGTACTTAGGGATGTGAGTCAGGTTATACTCGTCTGTCACCACCATCCTATCCCTCACTAGCACTCTTCTGTTCTTCCATTCCTCCTTTCCCTCTCTCCCTCCCTGACTTTTCTCCATCCCTTCCTCCCTGACCTCTCTCCATCCCTTCCTCCCTGACCTCTCTCCATCCCTTCCTCCCTGACCTCTCTCCATCCCTTCCTCCCTGACCTCTCTCCATCCCTTCCTCCCTGACCTCTCTCCATCCCTTCCTCCCTGACCTCTCTCCATCCCTTCCTCCCTGACCTCTCTCCATCCCTTCCACCCTGACCTCTCTCCATCCCTTCCTCCCTGACCTCTCTCCATCCCTTCCTCCCTGACCTCTCTCCATCCCTTCCACCCTGACCTCTCTCCATCCCTTCCACCCTGACTTCTCTCCATCCCTTCCTCCCTGACCTCTCTCCATCCCTTCCACCCTGACCTCTCTCCATCCCTTCCACCCTGACCTCTCTCCATCCCTTCCTCCCTGACCTCTCTCCATCCCTTCCACCCGGACCTCTCTCCATCCCTTCCTCCCTGAACTCTCTCCATCCCTTCCACCCTGACTCTCTCCATCCCTTCCACCCTGACTTCTCTCCATCCCTTCCACCCTGACTTCTCTCCATCCCTTCCTCCTGACCTCTCTCCATCCCTTCCACCCTGACCTCTCTCCATCCCTTCCACCCTGACCTCTCTCCATCCCTTCCTCCCTGACCTCTCTCCATCCCTTCCTCCTTGACTTCTCTCCAGCCCTTCCTCCCTGACCTCTCTCCATCCCTTTCTCCCTGACCTCTCTCCATCCCTTCCACCCTGACCTCTCTCCATCCCTTTCTCCCTGACCTCTCTCCATCCCTTCCACCCAGACCTCTCTCCATCCCTTCCACCCTGACCTCTCTCTCCATCCCTTCCTCCCTACTCTCTCTCCCTCACCCCCCTTCCTTCTCCTCCAGCCAATCTTCCACCTTCATTATGGGTAAGCCCTGGCCTGATGGTCTTCTATTGTATACACTGTTAGTGCTTTATTGAACATTTTAAAACCTTAGCAAGTTCTTTGTTAGCACCAACACTGGTGGTAGTGTTACCTGCTGAACACCATCAACACTGGTAGTGTTACCTGCTGAACACCATCAACACTGGTAGTGTTACCTGCTGAACACCATCAACACTGGTAGTGTTACCTGCTGAACACCAACACTGGTGGTAGTGTTACCTGCTGAACACCATCAACACTGGTAGTGTTACCTGCTGAACACCAACACTGGTGGTAGTGTTACCTACTGAACACCAATACTGGTGGTAGTGTTACCTGCTGAACACCAACACTGGTGGTAGTGTTACCTGCTGAACACCATCAACACTGGTAGTGTTACCTGCTGAACACCATCAACACTGGTGGTAGTGTTACCTGCTGAACACCATCAACACTGGTAGTGTTACCTGCTGAACACCATCAACACTGGTGGTAGTGTTACCTGCTGAACACCATCAACACTGGTAGTGTTACCTGCTGAACACCAACACTGGTGGTAGTGTTACCTACTGAACACCAACACTGGTGGTAGTGTTACCTGCTGAACACCAACACTGGTGGTAGTGTTACCTGTTGAACACCAACACTATTGGTAGTTTTACCTGCTGAACACCAACACTGGTGGTAGTGTTACCTGCTGAACACCAACACTGATGGTAGTGTTACCTGCTGAACACCAACACTGGTGGTAGTTTAACCTGCTGAACACCATCAACACTGGTGGTAGTGTTACCTGCTGAACACCAACACTGGTGCTAGTGTTACCTGCTGAACACCAACACTGGAGGTAGTGTTACTTGCTGAACACCAACACTGGTGGTAGTGTTACCTGCTGAACACCAACACTGGTGGCAGTGGTACCTGCTGAACATTGTTGTTACTAATATTCAACATTGCAAAATATCTCTCATACATTGCCCTCAGAAGTGATCATTGGTCATCCTCTTCAGTTGTTTACAGTTAGAAAGTAATGCAAAAACAAGTGAGTGGTGACGTGGCTATGACGATGACTATAGGCCTTTAATTTTGAACCTTATTCAGAAGCAAGATCTATGAATGAATTTGCTAGGATTTAGCTAGGAAATGCAGAGGTCGAAAGTCTTAAAACTATCATTAAACCTTCACTCCAGACCCGACGTCTCCTCATTCGCATCCACAAGTAATTGGTTTTAAGCAATTAACAATACTGCGACTAACCGGGGATCGAACCCGTTTTATTTTAGCCCGCCTCGTGAGAAGCCAGTCAAAATCCGAGACTCTCTAACCCCTGAGCCATCAGTGCTACAAACATCAGCTTTCACGAGCACTACACATATTAATACATCCACGAACAAGTGGTTTTACGCAATTAAGAATACTGCATCTACCCGGGATCGAACCCGTGTTATTTTTTTCAGCATTTAAACCATTTCACTAGTTTCTAAATTTAAAACAACGCATTTTTTATATTAGCAAAAGCAAGTTTTTTCTACGCCATAATTTAATTAAAAAAATTACTCAAGTGGAAGAAATAATTTACGAAACAATCACTATAAAAAAAATAAATCCGCTCTGTGTAAAATCCTAAGATTTTTTCCAGACATCTCTCACGTAGGAGAGGGAGAAAAAAAAATGTTCATTTGAATTTTCGTCCCATAATTTACAAATTGGTACGCGATTGTCCATCCCGGGGAGTGGACGCTGGTTGCCAAGCCCCTGGATTTCCTCTTTTCATTTTTTCTCGACAAACTACAAATATATATTTATATTTATTTTCGATACAGACCATACAGCCACGTTCTGAGCATAATAAAAGGCATTGCAATTTGGAAAAAAATGTCATAGAATTTCGGGCAAGCAGCAGTATTGAGCGGAGGCATTTTCTGTGTTTCCAATAGAGTAGAATGGAAAAATACGCGTTGGGAAAATGCTGGCCCTGGAAGCCATTAGCAGCCAAATGAGATCGGTCGCAAATTCAAATAGGATTTCGGAGTGGAAATTTTAACAAGATACGGTCTGGACACGACGTCATTTGATTGACCATTAGTTAGAGCTTCTGAAAAACGTAATCGGATGAAGGTGGTCTGGCTGCTAACAGCTTACTTCCACCACTCACCATATTACTGCAAACTTGAACCTTATTATCACTTAAAACCTATGCCCTGGTAGATTTATACTGATACTGGAGGGAAAATCAATATGACTCAGTGGTAGACCCATCTCCTCACTTCTTCAGCGCAACGACCACACTCAACACACGACCACACTCAACACACGACCACACTCAACACACGACCACACTCAACACACGACCACACTCAACACACGACCACACTCAACACACGACCACACTCAACACACGACCACACTCAACACACGACCACACTCAACACACGACCACACTCAACACACGACCACACTCAACACACGACCACACTCAACACACGACCACACTCAACACACGACCACACTCAACACACGACCACACTCAACACACGACCACACTCAACACACGACCACACTCAACACACGACCACACTCAACACACGACCACACTCAACACACGACCACACTCAACACACGACCACACTCAACACACGACCACACTCAACACACGACCACACTCAACACACGCACCACACTCAACACACGACCACACTCAACACACGACCACACTCAACACACGACCACACTCAACACACGACCACACTCAACACACGACCACACTCAACACACGACCACACTCAACACACGACCACACTCAACACACGACCACACTCAACACACGACCACACTCAACACACGACCACACTCAACACACGACCACACTCAACACACGACCACACTCAACACACGACCACACTCAACACACGACCACACTCAACATACGACCACACTCAACAAACGACCACACTCAACACACGACCACACTCAACACACGACCACACTCAACACACGACCACACTCAACACACGACCACACTCAACACACGACCACACTCAACACATGACCACACTCAACACACGACCACACTCAACACACGACCACACTCAACATACGACCACACTCAACATACGACCACACTCAACACACGACCACACTCAACACACGACCACACTCAACACACGACCACACTCAACACACGACCACACTCAACACATTCTCTAGAGTTGGGAAAGCAAGCAAATCTCTTTGTACATATTCTTCGCTCTTCTCTTTAATATATCAACCTCAACTCTCATCTAAAATCAAAACATTCGTAAGAGTCACTTTTGAATTTATTTTTCTCTAAGATTCGTATTATCACCGCTTCTTTTAGCTAAGAATAATAAGTGTACGTCTTGATGAGAATAAAAGTCACAATATCGTGGCTGGAACAATTCACGGATATCCCTCACTTATAGAGAAAATATTAGCATATGTTTCGGTCCTTCCGGGATCATTGTTAAGTCACGGTTGTGACATGATGAGGTCCAGGATAGACCGAAACGTTGTCTAGTGTTTCAACTTGAGGACATCTAGGTGAGTACAAATAGGAAGTGCGGCGCTCAGCAGACGGAGGATCAAGCCTACACCGAGTCTTGTGTTGAACGACCAACGTGGGTTTAGCGCTTAACACAAAATTATTAAAGTCTCCTCTCAAAGTGAGGGTTATTTGTAAACATTTATCTTAACCTCTCAATCGTCATCATCATTAACCAGTTTCTTATTTGTTCTAATCTCGTCTTCTTGTATTACCTTTACTTCGATTTTACTGTAATTTAATTTCATTTCTTCTTTCTTAAGTCTATTCAATCACCACTTGTCTTTCTTCTCCTCGTTATTACTCCTTCTTACTTTATTTTGATAAAGTGTTCTGAACGAAATCAATAAATACGTCTCTTCTTCTCTTCTTTCTCGTTTGTCTTTTAGTCTTAATTTATAAGTTTCTCTTCACATTATTTTGAATTTTTATTTGTAAAGTTTTATTTTTTTATACTTGATATATATATATATATATATATATATATATTACTCCCAACAATATCAAAGAACGTATCTGTCTGAAATGTTCTCAAGACTATCAAAAGTATTACCGTCAACAGTTTGCTGTGTTAATCTATAACTATAATGCTAAAATGAGCAATCCAATAAGCTTTCAAAATCTGAATTTATGCAAAATGAATCCATTGGTGCGAGTTGTGCTAAACATTTTCATTACTTTAATTATATTCCTTTTATTTATTTCTTGTAAACATTTGAACACTCTAATCATCTCCTTCTGCGTTTTTTTTTTTTTTAGACAATATAAGTTTTGTAATTTTTTGTGCTTTAAGCCAATTGTCAAAGGGAACATTTTTGATACATTCTAATAACTATATCATCCTTCTCCTTATGATTTCCAGCCCATTAATGTTCATTCTCAAAACTAGACACAAGGAAGTGCTTAGAATTTATAAAACTCTCTTCAGTGTTGCATTCAATAAAATGTTTCACACTCGTATGTATGTTAATCTGTCGCTCACGAGCTAAAAATAATCCACCTCCATGAAAAAAAAACATTCACACTAGAAATAAAACAATAAATCCTTTAATAATATTTTAAAATACAGTGTCAGGTAAAAAAAAAAAAACAAGTAGGATATGCTAAACTAGTGACACAAAAGTTCACAGAGGTCCCGCAGATACCTCGGTCAATTGAATTACGCAGCACAGTTAGTTATATCCTGTAAGTTGAACAGGGAGACAAGTTTCACCTTCAAGCAAGTAGCCATCATCTAAATGATGTCTTACTAGTGATATGTGGTTATAGGGCACACCTGGGATTATTGTTTGCGGCTTCTGATATGAAACTCAGAAGTTCATTAGTATCACTACAAATATAGATCCAGTATTTTTGCTTCAGATTTCTGCTAAAGAAATTTATATCTTCTTTTTTAGAATTTTATTTCATTAGTTTCAATATTATTTACAATATAAGAGTCAGGGTATTTTTTTTTTTCCCACAGTGAACTACATCTGCCGTTTTTCAGACAACACAATAACTCAACGCAAATCATCTTGAACCTTCCTGGTGTTCTCCTCTTGAACCTTCTGGTGTTCTCCTCTTGAACCTTCCTGGTGTTCTCCTCTTGAACCTTCCTGGTGTTCTCCTCTTGAACCTTCCTGGTGTTCTCCTCAAGACGTAATTTCATGTTTTCAGCGAGCTTATTACGACGCTATTCCCTCATCTATGTCCCTCATCTTGAACAATAAGGATCCATATATTACCCCCTGTCAAATACCAGCCCCAAATTCTCATTTTCTTTCCATTTATGCAAACTTTCTCTTGGCTGTCGGTCAGCCAAGCTTCAATCCACAAGAGGTTTTCTCCTCCATTACCGTGTGCCGCCTTTTTCTTAAATCAATCTTCTGTGTGGAGCTTTACCAAAGCCTTACGGAAGTCCATAAATACAACGTAGTATCCTTTACCACTGTCCACTACTTCAGATATCTTATTAAAAAAAATCAGTAAATTTATTAAGCGAGAATGATCCCTTGTAAGACCATGTTGCTATGCCTTTTAATTGTATCTGTTATTACTGATTACAGTAATTATCTTCCTATGAGATCACTGCCATGGACTTTTGGTCGGTTATTTTACAGTGGTAGAGACTGAAACCAATTCTCATGATTTTGTTAATTAGATTTTTGCCAGGATAGATGGGCAGGAACATTAGAGGTAGGGAAAACGATCTACCTGTCAGTGTTATTTTCATACTGGAACCTTATCTTAAAGAATAAAGAGGCACAATACCGTGGCTGGAACAATACACAAATAACCTGCACATAGAAGAAACCTGTAACGACGTTTCGGTCCGACTTGGACCATTAACTAATACACACTAACACACGAAGGTAAGAGAGCCAGTATATATAGGAGAGGAGGGCAGGGTGTTACAGTGTCCAGCGTCACATCTGCGGCTGCTTCCAACAGTCACTCTGGCTAATTCATGTATCAACATTTCCTGCCGCAGCCTCTCTCAGAGGCTGCGGCAGGTGACAAACCCGCACTGCGCTACTCTGAGAAAACTTCCCCTCACTCTTTCTGTTGTTGCTTTGCAACATTGCACAGCTCCTGATGACGCACTGAGACGTGTGAAATGAGCTAAAGATTTCCACCCCCCATGACTTGTCTTATATATATATATATATATATATATATATATATATATATATATATATATATATCAGTGCCATGCATTTATGTGCTGTATGTCACGGTAAATGTGTGAAACCAGGAATTACATGAAATCCCTGACAATTTTTGTAAATACTGTAAAAAAAGAACATATCCGAGGGTTCTGTTTCCTCTGTTGCAGTTATCCGCTGTTTACTGTGGCCTGGAAATAACCCTTAATTTTGCTTAATATGACCTCAGAGTGCAAGAGTAGTGATGCTGGCAGTTCTTCAAAGCCTAATAGAAGCAGTGAAGTGCTTCCTATCAGTGAAAATATGCTAATTCTCGACTTATTGTGCGTAACTTATCAATTAAACTTTATAATAGGTATGTATGTAAACGAAAAACTACCTATATAGGGTTCGCTACTATCGGCGGTTTCGGTATCCGCGGCAGGTCCTTGTAGCTTCCGCGGATACAGGTCTTTTTACTGTACTTGTAACCGCTGTCACCCCCCAAGTTGGATTACGTTAGGTTAGATTCTTTGCTAAAGAATGATGAAATGGCAAATCAGAAGAGGAAAAAATATGAAATACCTGACCATATGTTTCAGAAATTATGACAGAGAGTCAGAGAGATGTGTAATAAATGGTGGTGATGATGGTTAAGCGTATCTCTTGAATCATCAGGAATTCCAAGCAGGTCCTGGTTCCACACATTGTAACATACACATAGAAATCATTTTTACGGACATACCTAACTCCTCCCACAGAGTGAGGAGATATTGCTCTACCTTTTTCTTTATAACCATCATCACCAGCGCCGCCACCAAAGCCGCCACCACCACCACTATCACATAGGCTTAGGTCTTGCCGGGGTTGGCGACCCTCATTCCTTGTCTACCATTCTGGCTGCTGATCTCCCTCGCACGTATAATAGGTCGGCGTCAGTATCTAATCATGTGCCGAGGGTCCTCCTCTATCATCCTACCTCCCCCTTCTCTCTATCTCTCTCTCTTTCTCCCTCTGTGTGTATCTCTCTCTCTCTCTCATTATCTTCCCTCTCACCACTCTCCCTCTTTTTATCCCTCTGTAACAAAGGCGTGAGAAAACCTCCAGGTTTAGGGAAACCAGCGTCATCGGTACAAGTAATGTTGACGCTGCCAGGCTCCCACACAACTCAACACTCCATCCCCACCCACCCCCCTCCAATACGTCTCCAGTGTGTGTGTGTGTGTGTGTGTGTGTGTGTGTGTGTGTGTGTGTGTGTGTGCGTGTATGTATGTATATATATATGTATATATGTATGTATGTATGTATGCATGTTTGTATGTATGTATGTATGTATGTATGTATGTATGTATGTATGTATGTATGTATATATGTATGTATATGTAAACGTATACATATATGTGTATGTATGTATGTACATGTAAACGTATACATATATGTATGTACGTTTTATATGTATATATGTGTCTGGGGGATTAGTGTGGAGCGTTATAGAGCACCATGGCTTCCTGTAGTGTTTTGGAATCTCAGGTTAAAGTGTTGAAGGAGGAGGTTCTACTTCTTCAGGAGGAAAATAGGAGGCTGAAAATTTGCCTAGATGGGTTTGGAAGTGGTTACCTACAATGAGTTGAAGATTGACAACCGCTTCAAGTGGAATGTGGTCTCTACTAAAGGTTTAAGTATCAAGATAAGGAAGCTTAATAGAGAAAATCTGAAGATAGGAAATAGATTCTCTGTTCTCCAGGATGAGTGTACTTCAGTGGTTAGTGAGGTTAAAGGTACCACTAACTTCCCTGCTAATCAAGGTAAGAACATTCTGGTTGTGGGTGACTCACAGGTAAGATATATGGACCGTGCTTTTTTTAACAGAGATAGAAACGTTAGACAAAGTGTGCTTCGCAGGAGCTGGTGTTGATGACATAGTCAACAGGTTGGATAATATTATGTCAGGTAATGGAAACAAGCCCATCATCTGTCTTAGGGCTGGTGGAAATGATATCGGGATGGGCAGGAGACAAGAGCTGCTTGATAATTACAAATCAGCCATGGATGTAATTAGGTCTAAGGGAGGGGTCCCAGTCATATGTAGCATCTTGTCTAGAAGGGAAGTGGGCAATGAATGGATGTCTAGGGCAATTGGTATAAATTGCTAGCTAGACAGGTACTGCAAGGAATTTGCAATCCCATTCATTGATAACTGGGACAAATTTTATGGCAAACGTGATATGTGTGCAAGGGGATGGGGTACATCTCTCTTGGGCCGGAGTGGTTGCATTAGCCAATTCGATTGAGGGGTCCATTGCTGACTTGTCTAGGACTTTAAACTGATAGATTATAGAGGTATGGGTGTGTGGTGGGAAACACGCTGCAGTACTAGGGTTGAAAACAGCAGACAATGCCAGGATACCTCAGGGATATGTTTAATAGACAATATTCAAAATAAAGTTGATAGTCAAGGTAAATCAATTGATCAACAAAGAGAAACAGTAGAGGGCAGAGAGTGACTAGCTCTCTTAAGGTTTACTATACAAATAGTAGGAGTCTAAGAAATAAGATAGATGAGCTAAGATTACTTGCATGTGCAGGAAATATAGATATTATTGCTATAACGGAGACCTGGTTCAACCTGAAAGATAGAGTAATGCCTTCTGAATGCCATATACAAGGCTATAAACTATTCCACACTGATAGGGTCAACATGAAGAGTGGTGGAGTGGCGATATTTGTCAGAGATAATTTAAATTGTTGTGTTAGACAAGATATAAGATTAGAAGCATCGGATACGAAAGCTGTTTGTCTACAGTTTCTGGAGGGTCGTGACAAATTAATTTTGGGTGTGATTTATAGGCCCCCAAATCTTGAAAGGGAGTACAGTAAGCTGATATGGGACGAAATTCATAAGGCGTCTAGATATGAAAATGTCGTGTAAATGGGAGATTTTAACTTCAGACAAATTGACTGGAACAATATGACAGGAAATCTTGAGTCTAGTGACTTTCTTGATACGATTCAGGATTGCTTTTTAAAACAGTTTGTTACGGAACCAACTAGAGGAAACAATCTGCT
The DNA here is from genome assembly GCA_009830355.1 of Cherax destructor. Lineage (NCBI taxonomy): Eukaryota > Metazoa > Arthropoda > Malacostraca > Decapoda > Parastacidae > Cherax > Cherax destructor. Next base: position 147,655 of record WNWK01001825.1, on the reverse strand, counting down.
TGACTTGGTTCTTGCCAACAAGGAATCACTAATTAATAATCTTGAGGTTAATGATGAGCCTGAGAAAAGCGATCACTAATCACTTAGTTTCAATATATCATGGAATTACCCAAATAACTGCAATCAAGTCTCTGTCCCAGACTTCTGCTTGGCCGATATCATGGGACTGAGAAATTACCTGGGTGGGCTATATTGGAATGACCTGACTATGGGTCAGATAGGTGGTGTTGGTTGCCAATATGACGTTTTTCAGAGCATAGTTCTAGCTGCCCAGACAACTTATGTTCCAAGTAGGGAAATTAGATCAACCAAAAATGATCCCAAATGGAAAACAATACATTAAAACATCTTACTGGTCAAAAGAGAGGCATATATAGGCGTATCAAAAGAGGGGATGGGCAGTTAAGAAATCAATATATTCAATTAAAGAGAGAAATAAAAAAGGGAATAAAAAAAGCTAAAAGATATTATGAGGTTAAAGGGGCAAGGGATTCGAAGTCTAACCCAAAAGGTTTCTTTCAGGTATATAGAAGTAAGATTAGGGACAAGATAGGCCCACTCAAAAGTAACTAAGGTCAGATCACTGACAGTGATAAGGAAATGTGTGAAATTTTTAACTCTTATTTCCTCTCAGTTTTTACGCAGGAAGATACTAGCAAATTTCAAGAAATAATAAATTATGTAGAACAGGACGATAATAAACTGTGCACGATTAGGGTAACTAGTGACATGGTTCTCAGACAAACAGAGAAGTTAAAACCGAACAAATCCCCAGACCCTGATGAACTGTTTGCAAGGGTTTTAAAGGAATGTAAAGAGGAGTTTAGCAAACCTTTGGCTGGTCTTTTCAACATATCAATACAAATTGTAGTGGTGCCAGACAAGTGGAAAATGGCAAATGTAATACCTATTTACAAAGCAGGAGACAGGTCCTTAGCTTCAAACTATAGACCAGTAAGCCTAACCTCCATAATGGGAAAATTTATGGAATCAATAATTGCCAAGGCAATTCATAGCCATCTTGAAAGGCATAAACTGATTAATGAATCTCAGCACGGTTTTACTAAGGAGCGTTCTTGTCTTACGAATTTACTAACTTTTTTCACCAAGGTATTTGAGGAGGTAGATCATGGTAATGAATATGATACTGTGTATATGGACTTCAGTAAGGCTTTTGATATAGTTCCACATCAAACGCTATTGAGGAAAATTAAGGCACACGGAATAGGAGAAGAAATATTTTCCTGGGTAGAGGCATGGTTGACAGATAGGCAGCAGAAATCAGAGTGGGGGCGCGTCACGCGTGGTGTTCCACAGGGGTTAGTGATGGGTCCTTTGTTGTTCACAATTTATATAAACGACATTGATGAGGGAATAAATAGCGACATAAGCAAATTTGCTGATGACACCAAAATAGGTTGCCTAATTCATTCTAATGAGGACATTATAGCACTCCAAGAAGATTTGAATGGACTGATGCAGTGGTCGGGGAAGTGGCAGATGCAGTTTAATATAGACAAATGCAAAGTTCTAAATGTTGGGCAGGACAATAACCATGCCACATATAAACTAAATAATGTAGATCTTAATATTACTGACTGCGAAAAGGATTTGGGAGTTGTGGTTAGCAGTAATCTAAAACCAAGACAACAGTGCATAAGTGTTCGCAATAAAGTGAACAGAATCCTTGGCTTCATGTCAAGGAGCATACATAATAGAAGTCCTCAAGTTGTTCTTCAACTCTATATATCCTCGGTTAGGCCTCATTTAGATTATGCTGCACAGTTTTGGTCACCGTATTACAGAGTGGATATAAATGGTCTGCAAAACGTACAAAGGAGGATGAAAAAGTTGATCCCATGTATCAGAAATCTTCCCTATGAGGATAGACTGAGGGCCCTGAATTAGGGAGGATATGATTGAGGTGTATAAATGAAAAGCAGGAATAAATAAAGGGAATATAAATAGCGTGCTAAAAATATCTAGCCAAGACAAGACTCTCAGCAATGGTTTTAAGTTGGAAAAATCTGATTCAGAAAAGATATAGGAAAGCACTGGTTTGGTAATAGAGTTGTGGATGAGTGGAACAAACTCCCGAGTACCGTCATAGAAGCTAAGACGTTGTGTAGTTTTAAAAATAGGTTGGATAAATACATGAGTGGGTGTGGGTGGGTGTGAGTTAGACCTGACTAGCTTGTGCTAATAGGTTTGATGCCGTGACCTGACCTGACTAGGTGGGTCATTGGTTTAAGCCGGGAGGTGACTTGGACCTGCCTCGCATGGGCCAGTAGGCCCATGTTTTTATGAGTGTATACGTGGAGTTATATATTTTGCCTGTTAACTTGGTTAAGCTTCCATAAAGATAGATCTTTTTTAATTTATTTGTCTGATGCATCAATAGCCACATGAATATGAATGTATATTAATGTTATAGTTGGTACCAGCCAAGCTTGGCCACCTGGCCTGCCCTTCATGAACGACAAGCTTGGCCACCTGGCCTGCCCTTCATGAACGACAAGCTTGGCCACCTGGCCTGCCCTTCATGAACGACAAGCTTGGCCACCTGGCCTGCCCTTCATGAACGACAAGCTTGGCCACCTGGCCTGCCCTTCATGAACGACAAGCTTGGCCACCTGGCCTGCCCTTCATGAACGACAGCTTGGCCACCTGGCCTGCCCTTCATGAACGACAAGCTTGGCCACCTGGCCTGCCCTTCATGAACGACAAGCTTGGCCACCTGGCCTGCCCTTCATGAACGACAAGCTTGGCCACCTGGCCTGCCCTTCATGAACGACAAGCTTGGCCACCTGGCCTGCCCTTCATGAACGACAAGCTTGGCCACCTGGCCTGCCCTTCATGAACGACAAGCTTGGCCACCTGGCCTGCCCTTCATGAACGACTGACGTGACTAAATTCACTAATGACACAAAAATAGGTTGAATAATAATAGATTCAGTTTAGTTCTTACCAGCTTATCTTGGGTTAGCCTAATAGTAGTTAGTGTTGCTCGGTAAAGGTGAGGCAGTGTTTGTTTCGTGATAGTGACACTTGTGATAGTGACACTTGTGATAGTGACACTTGTGATAGTGACACTTGTGATAGTGACACTTGTGATAGTGACACTTGTGATAGTGACACTTGTGATAGTGACACTTGTGATAGTGACACTTGTGATAGTGACACTTGTGATAGTGACACTTGTGATAGTGACACTTGTGATAGTGACACTTGTGATAGTGACACTTGTGATAGTGACACTTGTGATAGTGACACTTGTGATAGTGACACTTGTGATAGTGACACTTGTGATAGTGACACTTGTGATAGTGACACTTGTGATAATGACACTGTTGCGATCCTTTAAGGTGAGATCCTCTGACATTATCAATCTTAAGTCCTTCACATTAATTTTTCACTCTAATGTGATTAGAATTTGTTTTATATTCCATTCTAGCTCCTATTTCCTTAAGTTTTCCATAAAGGGGTAAGTGAAATTTATTCTCATTGAATATCATATTGTTTTCTGCGGACCACTTGCAGATTTAGTGCCCCTAATGGATGGCACTCTCATGTAAATTCTACTATCGTCTACAAAGGAAGACACGCTGCTATGATTTACGTTTGTGTCTATGTCAGGTATGAGGATGAGGAAAATGATGAGGGTGAGTACTGACCTTGTAGAACAGAGCTTTTCACAGGGGCAGCCTCTGACTTCACTCTGTTTACCATTGCTCTCTGTGTTCTATTGCTTAGAAAGTTAAAAAACCATCTACCCACTTTTCAAGTTATTTCTTTTGGACGCATTTTGTGTGCTATTACACGATGATCGCACTTGCCAAAGACTTTTGCAAAGTTTATATATATATTACATCTGCATTCTGGTTGTCCTCCAGTAGCTACGAGAGGGAAGAGCAACTTGTTCTAAACTCATGTTGGAAATCCAAGTGGTTGGCGACCTTGCTTCTTAGAAGCCTTTCAAAGATTTTCATATTGCGGGACGTTAGTGCTATCGTTCTATAATTCTTCGCCATTGCTTTGCTGTCACCTTTGTGGAGTGGGGTAATATCTGTTGTTGTTAGCGACTGCCAGATGACCCGTGTCTGTCTAGGCTCTTTCTCCATAACATACGTAAGGTACGTGATGAACACAGAGTTCCATAAATCTAGACCTGGGACAGAGTACATGGGCATGATGTTAATGTTTTTTCAAAGTCCAGTGGAGTTAGGTACTACCTTGGTGAAGGAAGGGAAGGTATGTACTAGCAAGTGATTAAAGGGAAGGTATGTACTAGTAAGTGACGGAAAGGGAAGATAGATACTAGAAGGTTATGGAAGGGAAGATAGGTGCTAGCAAGTGATGGAAGGGAAGGTAGGTATTAGGAGGCACTTAACAATATTGCTAATAATGTACCACATAGGATCCACTAGACTCTAGAGGATCCTGTGTGGTTACTAGATTAACGTCGTGTAGTACACGAGGTTAATGTAGTGTATCACACGAGGTTAGTGTAGTGTACCACATGGGGTTCCTCTAGAGTACCACAGGGGTCCCGGTAGTGTACAACACGGGGTCCCTGTAGTGTACCACACGGGGTTCCTGTGGTGTACCACACGGGGTCCCTGTAGTGTACCACACGGGGTTCCTGTGGTGTACCACACGGGGTCCCTGTAGTGTACCACACGGGGTCCCTGTAGTGCACCACACGGGGTCCTTGTAGTGTACCACACGGGGTTCCTGTGGTGTACCACACGAGGTCCTTGTGGTGTACCACACGAGGTCCCTGTGGTGTACCACACGGGGTTCCTGAAGATACTCAACAGTTGGTGCTACTCTCATAGCAGTCCACTTCCACCTGCCTGGCTAGGTCACCAGAAGGGTTCTCGCCAGTCTTAAGAGTCTAGTATGCAGGGAACCTCATGAGGTATGAGAGGCAGCTAGGGTAGACCAGGGAAGGCTTCACTACTGAACAGGTCATCACTAGACCAAAGACCCGTTTCAGGAGACGCTCTGTTAGGCTTCTGGACATCTGAACTACCACCAGCTCTACCACCATCTCACACAACCTGGTGGAGGCTCAGTCCTCCGTCTGCTAATTGTCAGACATACATTTCGCACTCAAGATTCCTTCCTAACACAAACTGTTACGTCTGTGATATACTGAAATTCTTTTATCACGTTAACTGTCTTTAAGTAAAACGAAAGTTTCTCTTTTTAAATTTAGTAATGTATGTATACAGAAGAAGGGGTTACTAGCATTTTAATCACCTCTTAAGACACGCATAGCTTACGGAGGAAGAATTCTTTTTCACTTTCCCATGGAGATAAGAGGAAATAAAGAAGAATAAGAACCATTAAGATAATAGAAGAAAATCCAGAAGGATGTGTATATATATGCACGTGCATGCATGTATAGTGTGACCTAAGTGTAAGTAGAAGTAGCAAGATATACTTGTTATCCCGCTTGTTTATGTTTATATATACATATGTTTATGTATACAATAACACACTGCAGCTAGCCGGGGATCGAACCCGTGTTGTTATAGCCCGCCTCATGGAAAGCTAGTCAAAATTCACGACGCTCTTAACTACCGGACCAAAGGATCCTACAATCATCATGTACCTAGTACCACTAGGTACACAGCTTGTGAAGACTGGTATATCAAACGGGAGTAGAATGAAATTAGTTCTGAGCTTACCACCACACCAACGTATGTCCTGGCATCATGAAAACATGCCCAGTGGTACTAGGTACATGATGTTTATAGGATTGTTTGATCCAGTGGTTAAGGGTGTCGTGAATTTTGACTTGCTTCCCATAAGGCGGGCTAAAACAACACGCAGTGCGCTATTACTTAATACCACTTGTTCGTGGTTGTATTAATATATATATATAATATATATATATATATGCAAAAAGATCACAGTAAACAGGTGATATCAAAATATGCAAGAAAACATATGAAAAATAGAAGAATTCAGGCTTCGTGACTATCATTATCAAGGAACTACATATAGTTCCTTGATAATGTGAGTAGTCACGAAAGCGCTTGAATTCTTCTATTTTTTCATAGTGGTTTTCTTGCAAAATATATATATATATATATATATATATATATATATATATATATATATATATATATATATATATCATTCTGAACCTAACGAAAATATATATTTCATTGGGTTTGTTTATTATTAAATTATTGTAAACTTATCTAAAATATATTTAGTTGAATTAGGCTAATTTAAATTGCGCTTGTTATAATAAGGGTAAGTAAGTTTTCTAATATTTTTTGATACAAAATTATTAATTTTTACATTAACATAAATGAAAAAATATATATCTTTAAACGTATAAGAGAAAATTTTAGAAAGGACTTAATTTTAAACGAGTTCTTGCTAATTGACCAGTTTTACCTATACGGCACGACATATATATATATAGTATATATATATATATATATATATATATATATATATATATATATATATATATATATATATATATATATATATATATATATATATATATATTTCTTAATAAGTGTCAATACGCACACACACCAAATGTTTCGTTTTTAATATAAACTGCTTTAAATATAGGTCTGTGTTCTTTATAGCCCCGTAACTTTAAATATAAAATGTAATTCCGTGGCTCAAAAAGCCTGTATCGAGTAATCTCCATAAAAGGCTAAGTGGAGCCGGGGATATATCACAGTTGCCTATTGACACATTATGAGTGCGTGGCACAACAATGGCAATCAAGGCGCAGTTCTCACGCTATTGTGTCCCACCAATCACACGAGAGTTCTTTCCTTAATGTGGAAGATTTCTTTGTTCGTCGATGCAGATTTTCCTGAGAGCCAGATTTCAACTGTTAGGATATTTTCCTCTTTATTTTGGAAGAAAATTAAGTATTTTATTTTTTTTCCCGAAAGTCAATGGATATCCGTATATTTACGAAGATAATTGTCAGGTATATTATGATTATCGACGATTTATATACATGAATAATGTGTTACAACACTGGAAATTTAGAAAAATATATATCATAATTTAAATACGAACGGGTCACTACGAACTCTTGTACAGAGTATCAAAACACCGGTTCTTTATAGTCAGTCATAAGGACAATTAATAAAGCATTACGTAAATAATTATAAATTATATATTTGTATAGCTGTTGGTGCGTGTGAGTTGTGATCAGTGTATTGTATGTTGATAGTGAAAGGAGTCTGGCGCCACCATTAACGTGAAGTCCCCCACACACAGATAATGGTCAACGCAGGTAGGCCGCCACTCTCATCTTTCTACATGAGTAGGTTTTTCTCGTGGCCAAGGTTTAGGTGAGGGGCACCACCAGGGGATCTGGCTGTGGAGGTAATGACCAGCCCGCTAGGTAACTACCTGTGACAGCTTCTAGCCTTTGCAATACATGAGCACATCATTTTACGCAAGTAAGAGTTTATACAAGTTTCATAATAACCACAAACTTAATAAGTATATATTTTGGGTGACTTAATGATAAATTCATTTATTAGTGCTACTAATAGCGTAGGTGGAACATAGGCGAACACAGGGCGAGTGTGAGGAAGAGTGATGGCATCAGTAAAGCTGCAGGTGTTTGGGTCCACCTCTGTTTGTGTAGCTGCCTCACCTTCCCACCACCCTACAATACCTGCCGAGGGATGAGGGGTGGAGGTTCACGTCAGGTAGGGGAAAGAGGCTAAAGGTGACGTGAGGGGTAAAGCGATCCATTACCTTACAAGTAAAACAGGTTTGCTATTTTTATCGTATAGTCTTGTAACCCACTAAGGAGATTTCACTATAATTGCAATCATATATATATATATATATATATATATAAAAGCTGGAATCAGTTATTATATATATATATATATATATATATATATATATATATATATATATATATATATATATATATATATATATATATATATATATATATATATATATATATATATATATATATATATATATATATATATATATATATATATATATATTAGTATAGAAAAGGAAATAGCGGGAGCCCCAATGCACTTTAACTACATCTGATTCTGTCTAGAATCTAGATAATTGAGATTAGGTTACTATAGCAGAAAACTTTCTATCCTCCCCTCCGCTTCATAACAATTTCAGGAAATTAGACTTATTCAGAATTTAACTATAATTTCCCTTTACATACTATGCCCTACCCCATCATTTTGCATAGGAAAGCACTGGTTGCCGTGATATGGTAGCCAGAATTAATATCAGTAAAAATCATTATTATTGGCTGTGTCGAAGCCGCTCATGAAGTAGCGGCAATTCTTAGCCTAACACTCTGCGGAGATATCCAGCCTAGTTTCGTGGGACATATATTTTCAGTAGGTGTTGGACTGGCTTGAGTTCTAGCTCCTGGGTCTCTTGATCTACAGCTCCTGTGCGTCGTAATGGAGTAATGTTGTAGCTGCAAAGCTTCTTGAATGTTGACATTAAACTCCTGGGCCTCTCGAAGGTGATGATCTTCAGTCCATGGACCTCTTGTTACCGCTCCTAGTTCTCTTGAATGAGCTGAGCTGCAGCTCCTGGGTATACTGATGGTTATAAGTCACAGTTACTAGGCCTGTTGCGAGTGTTGAGGTGCAGAGGGCTGGGTTATGGGATACTGGGAAGGGCATCGATCGTTCAGCGACCGAAACACATCTGGTTTATTACCATTTATAGGATACAAGAGCTAAAAAAATCATTAACATTGTAGTAGGTTTAAAAACCTCTAAGTGTGTATGGCAGTTGTTTGATGCGATTTACTTACTACTGATAAAGCAACTGCTCTAGAGTACGAACTTATAAATTTTTCCCACTTTAGGCACATCGTGACAAACTTTCTTGCCAATGTTTATAGTTATATTTGAACAAATTTTGGGTTTTCTGCAAGAGCCAAGAGATTTTAATTGTTGTCAGAGCCTAACAGTGTCGTATTTATGTTCTTCAGTTGTATTACTATTGTGTTTTACTTTTGTTCATTTTAAGTCTCTGCACTTTTGTTCATTTTAAGTCTCTGCACTTTATTCATTACTCAGAGAATTTCCTTAAGTAATGCTTCGTCATGCGTAATTATCCTACCCAGATGTTTAGTTGATCTCTGATTTGACTGGTATCTGGCCAGTCATCCAATGTTTGAATGCTTTATAATCTTGATATCTAGTAATGTAGTATCATCAAATATGGTCGTTAAGATGCTTCAGTTTTTTTTTCCTAGACTGTCTTTACCTGTTTGCATTATGTTTCACAAGGACCCCAGTAAAATAAGTCACAGACAGTAGCGGCTCTGGGCATAAGAGGTGAAGGGGGGAAACTGGGGTGCTAACTGGAGGGGAGGCGCGACGTAGAAGATTCGGTTTTCGTTTATTCTTAATCAGGCTCCAGTAGATTGGTTCGACTTCTGGGTAAATTATCCCATTTGAGGATAATTAGACCTTTGGAGTAAAATCTGAAGCTCAGCTTTTGCAAAATCTTGGGTAATCAAAAATTTCTGGGGGATAGTGTAGTTTCCTCATATTTTAGGGTGATCACCATATTACTTTGAAGTAAGTAGTAAGTAAAGTCCGGTTTATAAAACCCAGCGAAGTCTCTCATTATCCATGAAAAGTAGTTCACAGAGATCCTTCCCACACTGTGGGTCGTCCTCAGAGCAGCTCACGGAGGTCTACTCCAAGCTGTGGGTCGTCCTCAGAGCAGCTCACAGATATCTACTCCAAGCTGTGGGTCGTCCTCAGAGTTGTTCTTAGCCCTACAAGTGACAGTGGCTGGAGCAGAGAGGAGCTTTTTCAAGTTCAAGTTCATCAAGACTTACCCTGAGGGACACCATCAAGCAAGACTGTCTCAGTTGTCTTGCTGCTCTCAACAGATTTCCTATGATAACATTATTGATAACTTTGCATCAAGAAGACCAGGAGAGTCAGGTTTTAATAGGAAAACCACTAGACCAAAACCTTGCCAGCTGGCAATCATTTTCCTATATTAAGCCCCACTATGTGAAAAAATTTCATAATTTTTTATTGGTGTTAATTTTATTGATTTATTTTCTACGCAATATAATTTGTCATTTTTTATTTTGCTTGCAATGTAACTGGCAATCCTTATCCAGTGTTCGCCTGTTGTTTATAAAAAAAAATATTAATAATTTTTGTTTCAAGACAACTTCTTCTTTGAAGCTCAGAACAATAATGAAGGCAGTGTTTTATCTTTTAAATGCAGTGGGTGTTTGTAGTGTTTTATTGCGGCAGTAATTATGCACCTTGAGTGGAAGAGGGGGGTGTTGACGGAGGAGCACCTCTGCCTGATGCTGACAACAGAGGAGGAGCCCCTTTGCATGATGCTGTCGATAGGGAGGAGGAGGGGTACGTTTGCATGATACTGTCAACAGAGAAGGAGCACCTTTCCATGATGCTGTCGATAGAGGAGGAGCATCTTTGCATGATGCTGTCGACGGAGGAGAACCTCGGCGTGATGTTGTCGACGGAGGAGGAACACCTTTGCATGATTCTGTCGACGGAAGAGGAACACCTTTGCATTATTCTGTCGACGGAGGAGGGGCACCTTTGCATGATACTGTCGACGGAGGAGGGGCACCTTTGCATGATGGTGTCGATGGAGGAGGGGCACTTTTGCATGATGCTGTCGACAAAGGGGGAGCATCTTTGCATGATGTCAACGGAGAAGAGGCACCTTTGCATGATGCTGTCGACAGAGGAGCACCTTTGCGTGACACTGTCGACAAAGGAGGAGCACCTTCCCATGACGCTGTCGACCGAGAGAGGATATTCTCATTATCTCTCCCAGGACACCAAAATACCAGGACTACCATTGGTGATAGTAAATAAATAATAATTTATATAGACATTACGTACATAACAATATTTTTTTTTTACAACGTTCTTGAGGGTACACACGTATTATGGGCACATAATATATACATTATGAATATTTCACTTAGGATAAACCAGTAAACCGAAACACTGGATTTATTTTCATTTGGATCTTTAGAACCATGTTGAGTTATCCAGGGTTAATTAGACACATTATCTGAGTGTTCATAATATCTGCGTTCCTTCAAAACCACAGTAGAAATTTAAACTTAAATGGATTTTAGGAAGGGTCTTTAGACTCTTCCTAGAAGACGTTTCACTAAAGGACTCCATATATTGCACCAGCGGTGGACCCTTTATATATATATATATATATATATATATATATATATATATATATATATATATTATATGTGTGTGTGTGTGTGTGTGTGTGTGTGTGTGTGTGTGTGTGTGTGTGTGTGTGTGTGTGTGTGTGTGGTGCCGATTAGGTGAAACTGGTCAATTAGCAAGAACTTATTTAAAATTAAGTCCTTCCTAAAATTTTCTCTTATACGTTTAAAGATATATTTTTTTCATTTATGTTAATGTAAAAAAATAATTTTGTACCAAAAGAACCTTAGAAAATTTACCTAACCTTATTATAACAATCTCAATTTAATTTACCCTAAGCCAACTAAATATATTTTAGATAAGTTTACAATAATTTAATAATAAACAAACACAATGAATTATTTTTTTTCGTTAGGTTCAGAAAGATTTTTGCGAAATTATGGCATACACAAATTTTCGCTTGCTTTATTCGGCAAGAAGATCGTTGCTATTTATTGTAAGCCGAAATCGTAAGTTTTACCTATTCGGACACATTTTTTAATATTATATATATATATATATATATATATATATATATATATATATATATATATATATATATATATATATACCCACAGACCATCCGCATTGGTGTTGCCCTTCGACTTGCCGCCCCTATTCTCGCCGAACACAGGTGTATTTGTGGCAGTGAAGCAGCAGACCGGTTCAGGTACCATGGTTTTGTGTGTCGTAAATCCGAGGGAAAGATTGCAAGACATGAAGAGGTTAATAACATTATCAAGAGGAGCCTCACAAAAGCCGGATGCCCAGCAGTAAGGGAGCCACCCCAACTATGCAGATCTGATGGCAGCCAAAAGCGTCCAGATGGTATCACCCTTCAAGCCTGGACAGACGGCAAGCAGGTGGTGTGAGACTACACATGTGCATCTACCTTGGCTGATAACTATCGCCAATATACCAGGGAAGAAGGAGGGGCAGCTGCCACCTTCAGGGAGTCCCAGAAGTCGAGAAAATATGGAGAACTTGCCCATCATTATATGTTAGTTCCCATAGGCTCGGAGACCCTTGGATCATGGGGAAAGAGTGCATGTAAGTTCCTCAAGGAGCTGGGCAAAAGACTCAACAGGGTAACTAGGGATCCCAGGGCAGCTAGTTTTCTGTTCCAGCGACTCAGCGCTGCTGTTCAGAGGGGTAATGCATGCTGTATTCTGGGCACGCGCCCCAGCTCGGAAGAGCTGGATGAGATTTTCGCATTATAATCAGTGACAAACATGTAACAATATGTACTAGACATGTATCTCTCACACCTCGTGTACTATATACTTATCAATCACTCGTAAGTAATTTGTAGAATCCTGTAGTCACTGATTATCTCAAGAGAGAATACACAACTGGCATTTTCTTTGATAAGTAAGCAAATAATATTTCATTATAAAGTTGTAAAATATCATTGAACTGATTATCAAAAAATATAAGCAAACAAACAAACAAATTTTGTTTTCAAAATGTACATAATTAATTACAAAATTAATTAATATGAATCTCATGCATTTTAAAATGCTCCTGGTTAATTACAGCTTTTCTGGCAGATGAAAAGTTGACCTTAAAACTTCGTGACGCCTTATAGGTGAATATGGATTAATTGATGCTAAGTTCAGTGTAATTGTCTGAAGATAATTACATGTAATGATTATTTTAAGTAGCAAAACACCGAATATTACAGCAACAAGAGAAAATAATACAAAACGGTAGTGACATATATAAAATAATAATAATAATAATAATAATAATAATAATAATAATAATAATAATAATAATAATAATAATAATAATAATAATAATAATAAAGATTGTGGATAGGTGATAAGGAAGCTGTGAGGCAGGCTGTGAGGCAGGCTGTGAGGCAGGCTGTGAGGCAGGCTGTGAGGCAGGCTGCTGGAGGTGACCACAGGCTCTACGCACCTGGGATGATCTATCGATCACCAGCCTCACTTAAAATTCAAAAAATGATGAGATAAGGAGTTGCGTTGCCATGGTTACTCACCTCATGTTGGGACGCCCGCAAACTATGGAACAGATATTATTGAGCAGAGAGATGAAGGAGAAAGTCTCAGAGAAAGGGACACACACAGAGATACAGATATGGACACGGGGGACAAACAAACGAAGGGACTGACAAATAGGAACACACAAAGAAGGACACGTCAAGATTCAGAGCCTAGAGAAAAACAAGAGAGCCAGACACGAGTCTCCAAGAATAAGAAGGGAAGCTGAAAGACGGTTTGAAAATAATATCTCAACAAAGGCCGAAATTGAACGGAAGTTACTAAATAGCCACATGAGAAAAAAAAAGACGACTGTGTATGATCAAGTGAATGAGGAAGAAGCAAAAGACGCTGACTGTTAATGACAAAGAAGTACGTGAAGTACTTAGTAAAATAGTCAAAGAATTCTTCATACAAGTGGGGAACTATCGGAAGACACGGTAGTCAGAACAGACCAACAGGTACTAGAGAATATCAACACAACAAAAGAAGAAGAGATGAGACTACTGCAGGAGTTGTATGTAACAGAAGCAATGGGACCTGACAATATATCTCCATGGCAGTGAGAGAAATATCACAACAACTGTGTGATGCAATAATAAAAGTATTCAACCAGTCTAATTACGACAACTGCAAGAAAATTGGAAAAATGCAAATGTGGTTCGTATTTATAAAAAGGAAGAGAATTATAGTGAGTATCTCTACCATATATACTGTGAAAAATTCTGGAGGAGATAGTAAGGAAAAGTATATTGAAACACTTGGAGGGAAGATTATTTACAGAAAGCCAGCATGGATTTAAAGCTAGAAAGTCCCATGTTGCGAATTTGTTTATATGACAATCACAAAGATAAACCCAGAAAGACGGGGTTGTGTACATTACATTTTCTTGGGATGAAGAAAATGAGAAGAATATAAGCATTAGAGCACATTGATATACTCCAGAGACCTCAATAAACTACAGACATGGTCAGTGACTTCTCAAGTTCACTAAAAACATATACAATGTCAAGCGTTTTGGATAGGTTGAGGGCAAACCGGATACAGAGAACACCATGGGTGGAGAGAAGCTGCAAATATCAGAGAGTTAAAAGGTCCTGAGGGGGAGGGTGAATATATCACTTAGCATACCGCCAGAAATACCCATGAACCTTATAACGGCAGTGGTATATACAAGATTAGCAAACCGCAGAATAACATTCAGGAACCTGAATAAAGAATCCTTCAGACCTTCATAGATGACGTATGTTAGACCAATCATTAAATACGAGGCCACAGCATGAAGTCCACACCTGGTCAAACATGAAGACACTCGAAAAGATCCAAGGGTTTGCAAAGAGGTAATACCAGATCAGGTGAGTCTCGACCCCCACAAATACCAATCAGTGAGTATAGGGAAAGACATAGAAATGTGTACAAAGAAACACATAGGGAAGGACACACACGGAGGGACATATAGGGAGGAACACACGGGAACACATAGGGAGGGGCACACAGGAACACACAGGGAGGAACTCACAGGGAGGAAGGGTGACTGCCTCTTGTGAGTTCAAGTCAGGTCCACCATAATGAGAGCATTAATTGTTGCTTTTATTGTATTAGGAGCTGTGATCTTACCTCACCCAGCCTTACACTGCCACCACCACAAGCCGTGACCTCACCACACATAGCCTTACACTGCCACCACCACAAGCCGTGACCTCACCACGCCCAGCCTTACACTGCCACCACCACAAGCCGTGACCTCACAACACCCAGCTTTACACTGCCACCACCACCTACTGCGACCTCACCTCACCCAGCCTTACAATGCCACCACCACCAGCTGTGACCTGACCACACCCAGCCTTACACTGCCATCACCAGCTGTCATCTCGCAAACTTTCACCTGGTAAAGGTTGATCAGGTTCGTAAATTTTAAGCTGATCGGAAAGTGTTTTGGTTCTGGAACAAAAAATTTAAGGGTTCACTAAACTGGTGAACATTATTCAAGTCCTAACAACGCGCAAGTTTTCAATATATTTCAATGTTCTTTTTTTGCAGTTCTATTCTGCTTAAAATATTCTACAACTCTCTAAAAAAACTATTTGATCTTGTAATTTTTTAAGTCCAATTTGATAAAAAAAAAAATATCTATAAAACTGATAAATCTGGCTCAAGTCTGAGGCGGAGTAAAGAATAATTTCGTAGGGTAAACGATAACGAGGTGTTGTGCGAAACGTTCAAGGTGCTTTGAATATCAGTAAATAAAATACTTCCAGTTAAGATACACCAACGCTTAAGGGTTTGAAGCCGACCAGAAGATTCATTCTCAAGTTATCGCACGGATTTCAACGATTCCTAGTTTTATAAAAGAAAATAGTGCATTGACAAATTTATATGTACACACCGTCAACTTAGTGGGTACCATCCTGGCCGTAAGACGCAGCAGCCATTAAATATTGAAAGCCGTCCAGAAGAGACAGACTCAAACATATTTAATATTATTTCAGGGGAATCAATATTTTACACTATTGTACATATACAAACGACCGATGCACATCTGCCAGTTGTATTAAATACACACTTGATCTTCACTCTACACCGTCGTAGAAGTAGTGGCACTTTTCTGAACGTTTGTAGCCACGCCACAGAGAGTTTTGCAAGTTATGTGTTAGCGATGTACATTCATTGTGTATTACGTTTAGTGTAACCACAGGACAGCCGAGAGAGTTTGTATTTTTGAATGCCACCCAGGTTAGCACTTAGCCTGTGGACACCCAGGCTAGCACTCAGCCAGTGGACACCCAGGCTAGCACTCAGCCTGTGGACACCCAGGCTAGCACTCAGCCAGTGGACACCCAGGCTAGCACTCAGCCAGTGGACACCCAGGCTAGCACTCAGCCTGTGGACACCCAGGCTAGCACTCAGCCAGTGGACACCCAGGCTAGCACTCAGCCAGTGGACACCCAGGCTATCACTCAGCCAGTGGACACCCAGGCTAGCACTCAGCCAGTGGACACCCAGGCTAGCACTCAGCCAGTGGACACCCAGGCTAGCACTCAGCCTGTGGACACCCAGGCTAGCACTCAGCCAGTGGACACCCAGGCTAGCACTCAGCCAGTGGACACCCAGGCTAGCACTCAGCCAGTGGACACCCAGGCTAGCACTCAGCCTGTGACACCAAGGCTAGCACTCAGCCAGTGGACACCCAGGCTAGCACTCAGCCAGTGGACACCCAGGCTAGCACTCAGCCAGTGGACAACCAGGCTAGCACTAGCCAGTGGACACCAGGCTAGCACTCAGCCAGAGACACCCAGGCTACACTCAGCCAGTGGACACCAGGCTAGCACTCAGCAGTGACACCAGCTAGACTCAGCCAGTGACACCGGCTAGCACTCAGCCAGTGGACACCCAGGCTAGCACTCAGCCAGTGGACACCCAGGCTAGCACTCAGCCAGTAGACACCCAGGCTAGCACTCAGCCAGTGGACACCCAGGCTAGCACTCAGCAGTGGACACCAGCTAGCACTCAGCCAGTGGACACCCAGGCTAGCACTCAGCCAGTGGACACCCAGGCTAGCACTCAGCCAGTGGACACCCAGGCTAGCACTCAGCCAGTGGACACCCACGCCTAGCACTCAGCCAGTGGACACCCAGGCTAGCACTCAGCCAGTGGACACCCAGGCTAGCACTCAGCCAGTGAGGCACCCAGGCTAGCACTCAGCCGTGGACACCCAGGCTAGCACTCAGCCAGTGGACACCCAGGCTAGCACTCAGCCAGTGGACACCCAGGCTAGCACTCAGCCAGTGGACACCCACGCTAGCACTCAGCCTGTGGACACCCACGCTAGCACTCAGCCAGTGGACACCCAGGCTAGCACTCAGCCAGTGGACACCCAGGCTAGCACTCAGCCAGTGGACACCCAGGCTAGCACTCAGCCAGTGGACACCCAGGCTAGCACTCAGCCAGTGGACACCCAGGCTAGCACTCAGCCAGTGGACACCCAGGCTAGCACTCAGCCAGTGGACACCCAGGCTAGCACTCAGCCAGTGGACACCCAGGCTAGCACTCAGCCAGTGGACACCCAGGCTAGCACTCAGCCAGTGGACACCCAGGCTAGCACTCAGCCAGTGGACACCCAGGCTAGCACTCAGCCAGTGGACACCCAGGCTAGCACTCAGCCAGTGGACACCCAGGCTAGCACTCAGCCAGTGGACACCCAGGCTAGCACTCAGCCAGTGGACACCCAGGCTAGCACTCAGCCAGTGGACACCCAGGCTAGCACTCAGCCAGTGGACACCCAGGCTAGCACTCAGCCAGTGGACACCCAGGCTAGCACTCAGCCAGTGGACACCCAGGCTAGCACTCAGCCAGTGGACACCCAGGCTAGCACTCAGCCAGTGGACACCCAGGCTAGCACTCAGCCAGTGGACACCCAGGCTAGCACTCAGCCAGTGGACACCCAGGCTAGCACTCAGCCAGTGGACACCCAGGCTAGCACTCAGCCAGTGGACACCCAGGCTAGCACTCAGCCAGTGGACACCCAGGCTAGCACTCAGCCAGTGGACACCCAGGCTAGCACTCAGCCAGTGGACACCCAGGCTAGCACTCAGCCAGTGGACACCCAGGCTAGCACTCAGCCAGTGGACACCCAGGCTAGCACTCAGCCAGTGGACACCCAGGCTAGCACTCAGCCAGTGGACACCCAGGCTAGCAGCCGTACCCAGCACACTGCAGTGGACACCCAGGCTAGCACCTCACAGCCAGTGGACACCCAGGCTAGCACTCAGCCAGTGGACACCCAGGCTAGCACTCAGCCAGTGGACACCCAGGCTAGCACTCAGCCAGTGGACACCCAGGCTAGCACTCAGCCAGTGGACACCCAGGCTAGCACTCAGCCAGTGGACACCCAGGCTAGCACTCAGCCAGTGGACACCCAGGCTAGCACTCAGCCAGTGGACACCCAGGCTAGCACTCAGCCAGTGGACACCCAGGCTAGCACTCAGCCAGTGGACACCCAGGCTAGCACTCAGCCAGTGGACACCCAGGCTAGCACTCAGCCAGTGGACACCCAGGCTAGCACTCAGCCAGTGGACACCCAGGCTAGCACTCAGCCAGTGGACACCCAGGCTAGCACTCAGCCAGTGGACACCCACGCTAGCACTCAGCCAGTGGACACCCAGGCTAGCACTCAGCCAGTGGACACCCAGGCTAGCACTCAGCCAGTGGACACCCAGGCTAGCACTCAGCCAGTGGACACCCAGGCTAGCACTCAGCCAGTGGACACCCAGGCTAGCACTCAGCCAGTGGACACCCAGGCTAGCACTCAGCCAGTGGACACCCAGGCTAGCACTCAGCCAGTGGACACCCAGGCTAGCACTCAGCCAGTGGACACCCACGCTAGCACTCAGCCAGTGGACACCCAGGCTAGCACTCAGCCAGTGGACACCCAGGCTAGCACTCAGCCAGTGGACACCCAGGCTAGCACTCAGCCAGTGGACACCCAGGCTAGCACTCAGCCAGTGGACACCCAGGCTAGCACTCAGCCAGTGGACACCCAGGCTAGCACTCAGCCAGTGGACACCCAGGCTAGCACTCAGCCAGTGGACACCCAGGCTTGGTTCAGATGTGCTGCCACATTACTAATATTGTTCTTCCAATAAAGACAGAATCAGCTGCCACGAAATATTATTCTGGTATAAACCTTGGTAATGGATATCCACAAGTTGGTTTAGAAAGACATGTGGGCAAACACTGGGACATATTTATCAGTAATCGTTTCGGTTCTGTGACCTCTATCAAGGTTTCAAGACCGAAACGTTTTCTAATAAATATGTCCTAGTGTTTCCTTACGCCTTTCTATACCAAACATTATTCAACACCTGTCGTTCAAGAGAACCCACTACACACCTGCACCACAAGTCCCAGGATGCTGGGAAAGGGTCCCGCCGCTTTGGTCATAATACTACTACTACTAATAATAATAATAATATCTTTATTTCTACATGTACAAGATATACAGGCCTAACCGACGTCAATGACACTACTATACAGAAAGCCGCTTCTTATACAAAGCAATTCGGGCAAATTAGGTCAATTTTTGTCCCAGGATGCGACCTACACCAGTCGACTAACACCCAGGTACTCATTTTACTGATGGGTGAACATGGACAACCAGTGTAAGGAAACATGCCCAATATTTCCACCCTTCGCAGGGATTCGAACCCGGACCCTCACCGTGTGAAGCGAGATCTTTTGCCACCAGGCCACGGGCCACCGTTAATGGGGCACCTGCACTTGCCAATTGTTCCTAGAATCTTGGACTCGCTACCGTACACCAGTGTTGAAAATTTGAAGCCGATCGGATGAGGCCTTCTCGTGTTATGATCGAAATAAAAGCGAGAAATCGGAGGAAGAAAAATAAAGAAAAGAAATTCTGGCAACCACTTGAAGGTCAACTGTTGGGGGGGGAGAGGAAGGGAGAGGGAGAGGAAGGAGGAGGAAGGGAGAGGGGAGGTAGGGAGAGGGGGAGGTAGGGAGAGAGGGGAGATACCTGATAATAAATAAAGCACACTGATAAAAGTGATATACTGAATAGAAATGAGTTATTGTGCAGTGTACAGTGTACTGTGTACAGTGTACTGTGTACAGTGTACAATGTACAGTGTACTGTGTACAGTGTACTGTGTACTGTGTACAGTGTACTGTGTACAGTGTACTGTGTACAGTGTACTGTGTACTGTGTACGTGTACAGTGTACAATGTACAGTGTACTGTGTACAGTGTACTGTGTACTGTGTACAGTGTACTGTGTACAGTGTACAATGTACAGTGTACTGTGTACAGTGTACTGTGTACAGTGTAATGTGTACAGTGTAATGTGTACAGTGTACTGTATTTGATGGTGTTATATAATCAAGTTGTGAAGGATACTTATTTTCCTCTTACTACTCTCTCTTTCTCTCTCTCTCTAATTTCTATCTCACTATTTTATCTTTTTCTATTTCTTGTCGCGCTTTCTCCTCCTATCTTTAACACCATTCTCCACCCCTCCCTCACCGTCACCACTCCACCAGCACCACCAACACCTCCCCCACCCTCTCCACCACTCCACCAACACCACCAACACCTCCCCCACCCTCGAAGAGTACAAGAATAACCATAGAAAGCTCTGGCAACAACTCAAACAGTTGGGGTATAGCCATAAACCAGTAGATAGATCTAACATAGTTCTAAATGTCGATAACGAGGTATGCCACGAAACAACTAAAGTGGCAAATTGTTTTAATTCATACTACACAACTGTCGCATCAACACTAGTAAGTAAGCTACCAGCTGCATCAAATACCTTTAACACAGACTCTGATAAATTTAAAACATACTATACCAATAAAGGAGTAACTCCAAACAGTTGTCAACTAGTAAGTGTATCTCATGACTTCGTGCAAAAAGAACTAAGCAGGTTAAACCCAATTAAGAGCACCGGCCCAGATAACATCCCGTCTAAGTTCCTAAAAGATGGTGCATCTGAACTGGCAATCCCCATTGCTCACATAATAAATTTGTCCATCACCACTAATACAGTGCCAGATGGGTTCAAGGAGGCCAAAGTTACTCCTATCTTCAAGAAAAATAGTAGGTCTGATGTAAGCAACTATAGGCCTGTTAGTATACTCAGTGCAATATCCAAAATTCTAGAGGGGGCGGTGTACTGTCAAGTAGTTAAATATCTTAGTGACAACAACATTCTTCATAGTTACCAATCAGGCTTTAGGAGATCTTACTCAACCGACACCTCCCTAATTAATCTGGTGGATTACATGAGAACTGAAATGTCTATAGGGAACCTCATAGGAATGGTAACTTTAGACTTGCAAAAGGCCTTCGATACTGTCAACCACAATATATTATGTAAGAAATTTCAAGCTATCGGCATAGGTTCCACAGACTGGTTTAAGTTCTATCTTAGCAACAGGAAACAAATTGTCAAAATCAACAAAACGGAATCAGAACCACTGCCGATAACATGTGGAGTTCCCCAAGGTAGTATTCTGGGTCCCTTATTATTCCTGTGTTATGTAAATGACATGCCCATCAGTGTCAAGTGCAAACTCCTACTGTATGCGGATGACAGTGCTCTGTTAGTATCAGGTAAAGACCCACAAGATATAGCTAATGTGTTAACACTGGAACTGGAGTCCTGCAGCAAATGGTTAGTAGACAACAAACTATCGTTACATCTAGGGAAAACAGAAGCCATACTCTTTGGCACAAAATATAAACTGAGCAGGGTAAATAATTTTAATGTCCGGTGTAATGGGGAATCCATCACTTCAGTTTCCTCAGTAAAATATCTGGGAATCCCCTTTGACCCATGCATGTCAGGAGAATTGATAGGGAACAGTGTAGTAAAGAAAGCGAATGCCAGACTGAAGTTCCTCTACAGACAAGCACAGTGTCTACCTACTGAGGCTCACAGGACCCTATGTCTAGCCCTTATACAATGTCATATGGACTACGCTTGCTCTTCATGGTACTCTGCCTTGACAAAAAAAATGAAAGATAAACTGCAAATCACCCAGAACAAAATGATAAGATTCATCCTGGACCTGGGACCAAGAGCACATGTAGGCCAGGATGAATTACAACAATTGGATATGCTGAATATTGAAGACAGAATAAAACAACTTAAGTTAAATCAAGTTTATAAAATTGCTCACAAACAGTGTCCAGAATATCTTGCTGCCAATTTTGTCAAGGCTAGGAACCAAAGCAGTCATAGTACTAGGGGGGAGAGAGCACAACTTTGTAGTACCCACAGTCAGTGGCCAGGCTTCAAACACCTTTTATTGTACAGCAATAAAGGAATGGAACAGACTGCCTGCACATGTCAAAGCCAGTCATAGCATGAGCCAGTTGAAGAAGAGAACCAAAAGGCACCTAATGAATGTAGCGACAGAAAGGGAGGAGAATGATTTTTTATTTTTTTAGCTAACACACATGTATATGTAAATAACTCTTTTTACCTTATTCCTAGTATACATATATCCTTTATAATATAATAACATATATATCCTACAATGTAAAATATTAAAGTGTAAAAAGGACCCCAATGGAAATAAGTCACTCTGTCCGACTTTTTTGGGTTATCCTGGGTGGTTCTCTACATATGCTGCTATGTATGATAAAGTATGTAAATGTATTTGTGTATACCTGAATAAACTTACTTACTCCACCACTCCACCAGCACCTCCAACACCTCCCCCACCCTCTCCACCACTCCAACAGCACCTCCAACACCTCCCCCACCCTCTCCACCACTCCAACAGCACCACCAACACCTCCCCCACCCTCTCCATCACTCCAACAGCACCTCCAACATCTCCCCCACCCTCTCCACCACTCCACCAGCACCACCAACACCTCCCCCACCCTCTCCACCACTCCAACAGCACCTCCACCACCTCCCCACCCTCTCCACCACTCCACCAGCACCACCAACACCTCCCCCACCCTCTCCACCACTCCAACAGCACCTCCAACACCTCCAACACCTCCCCACCCTCTCCACCACTCCAACAGCACCACCAACACCTCCCCCAACCTCTCCACCACTCCACCAGCACCACCAACACCTCCCCCACCCTCTCCACCACTCCAACAGCACCTCCAACACCTCCCCCACCCTCTCCACCACTCCAACAGCACCACCAACACCTCCCCCACCCTCTCCACCACTCCACCAGCACCACCAACACCTCCCCCACCCTCTCCACCACTCCAACAGCACCTCCAACACCTCCCTGGACAGCCACACTAACTCGAGCCCAACATTTTTATCAAGATTTAAGAGAGTGAGAGAGGGAAGGTGAGGAAGGTGAGGAGGGGGAAGGTGAGGGAGACGAGGAGCAGAGGGGGTGAGGGAGCGTTCATTGGTGATTCAGGTCAGGGTGAAGCTAACGAGCACGTTAATTACATCCTGGCATCGTTATTGTCACAGTGCCACATAGTGCCCCTCCCCCCAGGCCCTGCCTGCTCTCGCCCCATCTCATTCATTGACTCTTTTTTTTCTCTCTCTCTTGTCTATTGTTTCTATTTTTTTTATTCGCGTAAACATTACGGTGCTATGAACAACTTTTCCGCGGGAGAATTTCAATTAATATCTTTGGGTGGTAACGTTGTGAGCGCAGCGGCCACTCTCAAGACGCCAGTGAAATGATTTGTTGCTAGCTGGGGATAAAATGCTAGGTCATAAATTGGGGAAGGCGCAAGAAGACCGAACATAGAGTATAGACCACGAAACACAGACACTACAGGCTCACGTCAGCCCAATAACCTATGCATCCAATGCTCGTCTGGCAAATCTTAAAGTGGCTCTCAGGAATGTCAACAAAGAGTTATTCCGGACCCTTTATACAGCGTATGTCCGGCCCATACAACCCAGGTATGGAACCCACATCTGAAAAAGCATGTTAAGAAACTTTAGAAGCATGTAACAAGGCTAGTGCCAGAGGTCAAGGATATAAGCTAAGATGAGAGGCTAATGGAACTGAACCTAACGACACTGGAGGACAGAAGTACCAGGGGGATATGATACCATATATACGTACTCAGGGGAACTGATAAGGTAGACATGGACAGAAAGTTTGAGAGGCGAGAAACAGGTACTCTGGGGCACAGCTGGACGTTAAAGCTAAGCCACAGGGATGTCAGGAAGTATTTCTTCAGCCTCAAGAGTGGTCGGGAACTTGAATGATATCGATGAAAAGTGGAAGAGGCAGCTTCCATACACAGTTTTAAGAATAGGTATGACGGGATTCACAAAAGTAGGAGTGAATTTGGCAAGCTACAAGTTGAGGAGCGGGGCCAGGAGCTGGCCTCAAGCCCCTGCAATCAAAAATAGACAAGTAAACGCTTACACACACGAAGTGAAGCGAAGTGGCAGGGCCAGGAGCTACGAATCGACCCCTGAAACCACAAATAGGTAAGTACATATAGGTGAGTACACACACACATAATGAAGTAATGGAAAATGCATTATATTAATTTTGACAAAAACAATATTTTTAGGTTTTTGCTCCCACTGAAAAATTTCGCTTTTCCCATTAACGTGAAAAGTTTTATTGAAAAATTGTGTTAATCACGCTCATTAACTAGCACTTTAAAATTTATTTTTGGGGAGACTGGTGTTATTACAAGAGTCCTTGATGAAATATAGCCCCATCCTCTCTAATTACTTGTGGGCGGATATATATCATCCAAATTCCCGGCGCCGTGGGTACAGGAGTGATAATTGTCCGGACAATTAAGGTGGCCGCCTGGCCTATTATGTCAGAATTATCCACAAGGAAAGTGTACCATTCTTTATGGTGAACATAAGGCAGCCAGCCAACCTTGCTCCACTGAATAGACGAGGAAATCTTTCTTTATGACTCCCGTTTTCTCTAATCCCGATAATGAGCGGGAAGCATTAGCCAATCCCAGCACGTTAGTACTTAATGCTGATTAATGATTGGTCCATATTAGAGAGACACGACATCCCGGGTGTATTACAGGAGGGCGAGCTAGCGATGCCATCTTTCAGTCTGAGATCACTTAATTAATCTAATAAGGGGAGAGTGATCGCCCGGGTGACTTCTAACAATAATTAGGAAGGAGAAGGAAGAGCAGCTCATCTGCATATGTAGCGACAAATGGTGGCAGCTGGAGCGGAATCTGGAAGAAAAGAGGCAGCCAGGCACACCGCCATTACTTGATGCGTTTTTTTTTGTCTCTTATACTGTATGTGCGTCAATTAGTGGCGGGATGCTTGGTTAGTTCTGTTAATGTACTGCCAACCACGGTGCCAGTGGCCCGTGGTGGCCCTGCTTATGTTAGATGACAGTGGGCCGTGATGGCCCTGCTCCTGCTAGGTGCCAGGATCCGTGGTGGCACTGCTCCTGCTAGGTACCAGGAGCCGTGGTGGCACTGCTCCTGCTAGGTACCAGGAGCCGTGGTGGCACTGCTCCTGGTAAGTACCAGGATCCGTGGTGGCACTGCTCCTGCTAAGTACCAGGAGCCGTGGTGGCACTGCTCCTGCTAAGTACAAGGAGCCGTGGTGGCACTGCTCCTGGTAAGTACCAGGAGCCGTGGTGGCACTGCTCCTGTTCAACCATTATCATACACACTCCACCATTAAACTTTTTTTTGTTTTGTTTACGGTTTCAGTGAATTATTTCTGCAACAATACTACACAAACGTATTCTATTTTTACCTAAAATACAATTTTGGTGAAATTCTGGTGAAGAACACAGTGAGACGGGAGGTGAGGGAAGCTGTGTACTGACACCTGAAGCCAGCTACACTTACTCCAATTCTTAAAACATTACATAATAAACACTTACACTGTTTTCATTATTTATATATATATATATATATATATATATATATATATATATATATATATATATATATATATATATATATATATATATATATTCTTCCTTGAAGCCTTTTCATCCACTTCTCCGAGGCTATGGGTCCCACTATATATATATATATATATATATATATATATATATATATATATATATATATATTATAATTTTGAATGACACTCAGAGGTGTACACATCAACCGTGTTATAGACGCTAACAGATGACAAACTTCTATTTCCCAAAATTTACTGACATTCACAATACACATACCTTTTCTTGATAGTTTTTCTTGCTTCTTAACAGTTCTTAATCCAGTAATATTTTCTTCCGGCCGAGGAGGCAGATCCGAGACCAGGCCGTGTGTAAGGTAATCCCTGGATCACTGGCAAGTAAGAGATGACCTGCTCCGAGGACCGTCAAGAAATAGCACTCAAGGGCTGCTTAGCTGAAAAAATATTAGGATGAGTCCATGGACTCATGTGCAAATAGGAAAGCCAGGGGGCGTTGACCCCCGGAGCATCCTCCAGGTAGGAAGTATTTAAGATTTTGTTTCTTCCCTGTAGGGATGAGAGGATGTAGCAGAACCACTGGACGTAGGAGGTTACTAAACTGTCTGAGAAACACTGCTGGCTTTATTATAGCATACCAACGCTATACCAAGGCCAACCTCTATCTAAGGTATACTACTTCCCTGCTCTCACACCCAGGATGCCACCCACAACAGTCCACTAACACACAAGTGCGTGTTTGCCACTAGGTGACCAGGCCAAAAAAAAAAGTTGTAAGGCAAACATGGTCATGTTTCCTCCCTCCCCAGATCAGGGCCCGGGTCCTTCAGTTGTGAGCCAAATGCACTACTACTGTGCTATAGTAAGTCATCTCTATTGATGCAGAAACTACGATTTCAAATGGTGGGTGTCAAAAATTCATGGGTACACATACGTACACACATGTAAGGATACACACGCATACATACAGGCGCGCGTGCACACACACACATTATCAACAGGTATATATATATATATATATATATATATATATATATATATATATATATATATATATATATATATATATATAATAATGCAAACATTGTCTCTACTCCACAGCAGGACTCGAACCTGCAAACTCTGTATCAGAGTACACAGTACTTTACCACAGAGCCAGACCCCAAAATGAATATGGGCGCCTAGCCGGAGCTAGACGATGTTTCCCCATACCACGGGGCACCAGGCTTGTTTTTCAAAGTTATTTCATCAAATCCTGCCACATGCAGTGGACAACGAAAGAGATGTGTCCACTGCATGTGGCAGGATTAGATGAAATAACTTGGTGCCCCGGGGTATGGGGAAACACAAAGCTCTGGCTAGGCGCCCATACTTATTCTGGGTCTAGCTCCGTGGCAAAGTACTGTGTACTCTGATACAGAGTTTGCAGGTTCAGTCTGTTGTGACGTAATACATGTTTGTAAATAATTTGCCTGTTATGGTAACATATATATATATATATAATATATATATATATATATATGATATATATATATATATATATATATATATATATATATATATATATATATATATATAAATGTATAATTTTCTCTTATACGTTTAGATATGTTTTTTTTCATTTATGTTAATGTAAAAAATAATAATTTTGTACCAAAAGAATCTTAGAAAATTTACCTAGCCTTATTATAACAAATAAATTTAGCCTAATCCAATTAAATATATTTTAGATAAGTTTACAATTATTTAATAATAAACAAACACAAAGAAATATATATTTTTTTCGTTAAGCTCAGAATGATTTTTACGAAATTATTGCATACACAAATTTTCACTTACCTTATTCGGAAAGAAGAATGTTGCAAGTTTTTATCTATTCGGCACGACATATATATATTCAACGCAACAACCGTCTCCCACCGAGGCAGGGTGACCTAAAAAGGAAAAAGAAAGTTTTTCTTTTAACACGTAGTAATTTATACAGAAGAAGGAGTTACTAGCCTCTTGCTCCCGGCATTTTAGTCGCCTCTTACGACACGCATGTCTTACGGAGGATGGATTCTTTTCCATTTCTCCATGTAGATGAAAGGAAACAAATAAGAACAAGAATCATTAAGAAAGTAGAAGAAAATTCATATGAGTGTGTATACATATACGTGTACATGGGTATGTAGTGTGAGCTAAGTGTAAGTAGAAGTAACAAGATATACCTGTTATCTTGCATGTTTATAAGACAAAAAAGACACCAGTATTCCCATAGTACTGGAGCGCCAATAGGTTGTTAATTAGTGTTAACTAGTGCTTGCAAACTCAGGATGGACAATGAGGTTATCCTCAAGCACCCCAGAGTAGATAAAGTATTCATACAGTTGCAAGCACATAGTTCCACTAGGGCTAAAGTCACCGACACTTGACACTCAACTACAGGATGTAGTGGTAAAGGTCGCGTGCCTCCTCTTTCTCACAGAGCTTACACGTGGAATAAGCTGAGAGGGGAGGCTTACCTGTGGTAATCACATTTATCTTCCACAGATGACGGTAGCCCAGCATCATTCAGGAAGTCACCGTGTCAAATAACACATCAAAACACATCATGGTGACTGATATTCGTGTTCTGTGTATCTGTGTTTCTCGTCTACCAGAGCTGATATCCTTCAAGAGGATGGTTTTAACAATGGAGAGAGGTATGTCTAGTTTTTAACTCAGCCCTCGGCCTGCTAAAAGCAGAATTAGTCTCTTCATCAGTGTTATTACAGCTAACTCCTTCACAGGAAGGTATCCTGACAAATGAGATACGAAAGCCTTTACTTTGTGCAGTATTTATGTCATTTTTTTAATATCTGTTGTGATATTCCTGGGCTTTGTCTTGTAGGAAGGACACTCAAGTGCTTGAAGAGTAGACTTGGACTCACAGATTACCTCTCCGCCAGTGTTGGTAAGAATGTTAGTTGACAACTATAGTATAATCAACTCTGGTAGTGTTGGCTTGACTCACTTTGTTAGTCTGATGATAATAATCTGTTGTACACTTATTGTTGTTGTGTATTTTGCGTGCTGCCGCAGTGTAATAATAGTTGTAGTAGTAGTATTGGTAGTGATAGTAGTAGGAGTAGTAGTAGTGATAGTAGCAGTAGTGGTGGTGGTAGTAGTAGTAGTAGTAGCTGTAGTAGTAGTAGTAGTAGTAGTAGTAGTAGTAGTAGTAGTAGTGGTAGTAGCAGTAGTGGTGGTAGTAGTAGTGGTGGTGGTAGTAGTAGTAGTGGTGGTGGTAGTAGTAGTAGTAGTAGCTGTAGTAGTAGCAGTAGTAGTAGTAGTGGACGGACCCACACTTACTCTCAACTTCCTTCTCATAAGTGAGGGTAATTTGTGAATTATTCCAACCACGATATTGTGACGTCCGTTCTTCAAAATTTTCCTTTTCTAAATCCATGCAGAATTTTTGGTACTTAATACAGCATTGTAAACTATAATCCCTAAATATATTAATTTGAATATTATCATTTATAATAATTTAGTAAGGAATGTATAATAATAATGCTTATTGGAATTGAAACTGTCCTGATAGTTAATAATAGTATAGTAATAATAATAATAATAACAATAGTAACAGTAATAGTAATAATAATAATAGTAAACTAATAGTAATAGTTTCGTGGCAGCAATGTGTAGGAGAGTGTGTTGCTAAGTGTTAATAGAAGGATGTGTTAGTAGGAGAGTGCGTAACTGGGAGAGTGTGTTACTGGGAGAGTGCGTAACTGGGAGAGTGTGTTACTGGAAGAGTGTGTTACTGTGAGAGTGTTACTGTGAGTGCTACTGTGAGAGTGCGTAACTGGGAGAGTGTGTTACGGGGAGAGTGCGTAACTTGGAGAGAGTGTGTTACTGCAAGAGTGCGTAACTGGGAGAGTGTGTTACTGGGAGAGTGTTACTGTGAGTGTTACTGTGAGAGTGCGTAACTGGGAGAGTGTGTTACTGGAAGAGTGTGTTACTGTGAGAGTGTGTTACTGTGAGAGTGCGTAACTGGGAGAGTGTGTTACTGGGAGAGTGTGTTACTGGGAGAGTGCGTAACTGGGAGAGTGTGTTACTGGGAAAGTGCGTAACTGGGAAGAGTGTGTTACTGGAAGAGTGCGTTACTGGGAGCGTTACTGTGAGTGTGTTACTAGGAGAGTGTGTTACTGGGAGAGTGCGTAACTGGGAAAGTGTGTTACTGGGAGAGTGCGTAACTGGGAGTGTGTGTTACTGCAAGAGTGTGTAACTGGGAGAGTGTGTTACTGGGAGAGTGTGTTACTGGGAGATTGCGTAACTGGGAGAGTGTGTTACTGGGAGATTGTGTTACTGAGAAAGTGTGTAGCTAAGTGTTAATAGAAGGATGTGATAGGAGAGTGTGTTACTGGGGGAGTGTGCTACTGGGAGAGTGTGTTACTGGGAGTGTTACTGGGAGAGTGTCTTACTGAGAGAGTGTGTTACTTGGAGAGTGTGTTACTGGGAAAGTGTGTTACTGGGAGGGTGTGTTACTGGGAGAGTGTGTTACTGGGAGTGTGTTACTGGGAGTGTTATTGGGAGAGTGTTACTGGGAGAGTGTGTTACTGGGAGAGTGTGTTACTCGGAGAGCGTTACTGGGAGAGTGCGTAACTGGGAGAGTGTTATTGGGAGGGTGTGTTACTTGGAGAGTGTTGCTAAGTATTATTAGAAGGATGTGTTAGTAGGAGAGTGCGTTACTAAGAGTGTTACTGGGAGAATATGTTACTAGGAGAGTGCTTTACTTTGAGAGTGTGTTACTGGGAGAGTGCGTAACTGGGAGAGTGTGTTACTGGGAGACTGTGTTACTGAGAAAGTGTGTAGCTAAGTGTTAATAGAATGATGTGATAGGAGAGTGTGTTACTGTGGAAATGTGTTACTGGGAGAGTGTGTTACTGGGAGAGTGTGTTACTTGGAGAGTCTGTTACTGGCAGATTGTGCTACTGGGAGAGTGCCTTACTAGGAGAGTGTTACTGGGAGAGTGTGTTACTGTGATGGTGTTTTACTGGGAGTGTTATTGGGAGAGTGTGTTACTGGGAGAGTGTGTTACTGGGAGAGCGTTACTGGGAGAGTGCGTAACTGGGAGAGTGTTATTGGGAGGGTGTGTCACTTGGAGAGTGTTTTGCAAAGTATTAATAGAAGGATGTGTTAGTAGGAGTGTTACTGGGAGTGTTACTGGGAGAGTGTTATCGGGAGAGTGTGTTATTGGGAGTGTATCACTGGGAGAGTGAATTACTAGGAGAATGTGTTACTAGGAGAGTGCGTTACTTTGAGAGTGTGTTACTGGGAGAGTGCGTTGCTAAAAAAACACATTGCGGAGAGTGTGTTACTAGTGGAGTGTGCGTACTGTCAAATAGTGTTCGTTACTGAGAAAGTAAAACTCCGAAAGGAAGTGTCTGTGACACTTGGAGAGTGACAGTGTGAGGGAAGTGTCTGTGACACTTGGAGAGTGACAGTGTGAGGGAAGTGTCTGTGACACTTGGAGAGTGACAGTGTGAGGGAAGTGTCTGTGACACTTGGAGAGTGACAGTGTGAGGGAAGTGTCTGTGACACTTGGAGAGTGACAGTGTGAGGGAAGTGTCTTTGACACTTGGAGAGTGACAGTGTGAGGAAAGTGTCTGTGACACTTGGAGAGTGACAGTGTGAGGGAAGTGTCTGTAACACTTGGAGAGTGACAGTGTGAGGGAAGTGTCTGTGACACTTGGAGAGTGACAGTGTGAGGGAAGTGTCTGTGACACTTGAGAGTGACAGTGTGAGGGAAGTGTCTGTAACACTTGGAGTGACAGTGTGAGGAAGTGTCTGTGACACTTGGAGAGTGACAGTGTGAGGAAGTGTCTGTGACACTTGGAGAGTGACAGTGTGAGGGAAGTGTCTGTAACACTTGGAGAGTGACAGTGTGAGGGAAGTGTCTGTGACACTTGGAGAGTGACAGTGTGAGGGAAGTGTCTTTGACACTTGGAGAGTGACAGTGTGAGGGAAGTGTCTGTGACACTTGGAGAGTGACAGTGTGAGGGAAGTGTCTGTAACACTTGGAGAGTGACAGTGTGAGGGAAGTGTCTGTAACACTTGGAGAGTGACAGTGTGAGGGAAGTGTCTGTACACTTGGAAGTGACAGTGTGAGGAAGTGTCTGTACACTTGGAGAGTGACAGTGTGAGGAAGTGTCTGTGACACTTGGAGAGTGACAGTGTGAGGGAAGTGTCTTTGACACTTGGAGAGTGACAGTGTGAGGAAGTGTCTGTGACACTTGGAAGTGACAGTGTGAGGAAGTGTCTGTGACACTTGGAAGTGACAGTGTGAGGGAAGTGTCTGTACACTTGGAGAGTGACAGTGTGAGGGAAGTGTCTGTGACACTTGGAGAGTGACAGTGTGAGGGAAGTGTTTGTAACAGAAGGATGATAAACAAGTCAAAATATGTTAGAAGGAGAGAAGTGAAAGAGAGAGAAAGAGGTGGGGGAAACTAACAGTGTGAGAAAGACAGGAGGGAAAGGAAAAGCAAGAGACAGTGAGAGAGTGAGAGGTCTGCAATGTGAGAGGAGAGAGAGAGAGAGAGAGAGAGAGAGAGAGAGAGAGAGAGAGAGAGAGAGAGAGAGAGGGTTTGGTTATCACAACAAATGATTAACCCACACTGTTAGAGGTTGCGAAAAGCATACGGAAAGTTAGAGAGAGGAAGTAGAGAAGAGAAAACGGGAGAGGAGGAAGAGAAAACAGTTGGGAAAGCAAGAGAAATGAAGGAGAGATGCGGTCAGAATGTGAGGGAGTTTGCGTTAGTAAGAGAGAGGAAAAGTGAGATACTACAACAGAGAAAGTTTGGGTGACTGCTGGACATGTTGCTATGAGTTAGAGATTTGCAAGAACAAGAGTGAGTGGCATCTTGCTGAAGAGTGCAACACTTGCTGAGTGACAGACAGAGGCGGAGGAAGAGTGAGTGCGAGTCATATATAAATCTAGCCAGCCACATATCTGTTAGCAGGTGGAAGTTGATGCTATGTAGCAACAGCCACTATGTAGCACCAGTCACTGGATGAATGCAAGGTCACCTGTGTAGTTGCACTGGACATTGCTGGCGCTTTCGATAGAATATGGCACCAGGGACTCAGCAAAACTGCAAGCGCTAGGAGTCGCTGATCTGCACTATGCCTCCTTAGTGATTATTTTCAAGGTAGATCCCAAAGAGTAATTCTCAGTGGGACAGAGTCAACAAGATGTTTGGTGCCAGTGTCCCACAGGGAAGTGTCCTTGGGCCATTGTTATGGAATGTCTACTTCGATGACTTTCTTCAACTCATCCCGGAATTACATGCATATGCACACGACTGTACTCTGACATTTACTTATCCAAGAGAGAAAATGCAAGCTGCTCTAAGTTACATCAATTACCAGCTTACAGCTACATCAGCCTAGGGAGAACGATAGCAGGTTACATTTGCTTCTGAGAAAACACGAATGATGATGGTTTTTAGGCACCATGATGGTAATGCTGGAGCAGTGGTAAGAATGAATGGGAGAGTGTTGGAACCCTGGGATGAGGTTGATATCCTTGTGATGAAATTTGACTCCAAACTGACTATGAAGAACCACGTAGTAAATCTCACAAACAAGGCGGCCAGGAAGCTTATAGCGCTTAAACATTTCCTGCATCTGCTCAACAGTAGAGGCTGCAAGACTCTGTGCGAGGCACAAGTGCGCTCACGCCTTGAGTAAGTTCCACTTTCTTGGAATCCCTGACCCCCATCTCACCTACGACTTCTTGACAGAATAGAGAACACAGCAAGATGACTTATCTGTCGACTAGACCCAGCTTGGACAGATCTCTTATTTCAGCAGTGCCTTCAACACCGGACAGATGTGGGTAGCCTTACTGTTATGTACATGGAAAATGTTGTTGAGGTGCCACTCTCGGTACCTCACCAACATTGAGAAGAGAGCTACACAACAAGACGGGCAACCAACAGCGACTACACTCAGGCTGTACCCTTCCCAAGAACATCACTTCATCTGAGATCATTCATTCCTAGAATGACCCGAATCTAGAACGCGTTCGACCAGCATTATGACATCGATGAAATAAAATCAGTTTACTAAATGAAATCGCTGACCCACAGATGGCTCCAACTTCATGCTACTCCCTATTTGTCTGAAAACAATAAAAAAACTTAAAATGAGCTGAGGTAGATAACAGCTATTAGCCTGTAAATAAAGATAGGTTCTTATATTCTAACCTTGTAAAAAACATTGTATAAATAAAAAAGGAGAGAGAGAGAGAGAGACAGTCATCTGCCTACGCAGATGGCTGTATTCTTACATTTCTCTATACAAATGAGCTATTTGCACTCTGTAATGAAGAACGACAATCACCACTTTGCAGCTTCAGATACTGGTGCCAAGCGATGAGAGTTACATATTCTATTATATATGCTGTTATATATGATAACCAGGAGGGTGAAAAATAACGTTGAGTAAGGCAGCCAAGAAACTGACAGCATTAAGGTGCATCTCATAAGAGCTCTACAGCAGTGACGGAAGAACGAGGCGGCGGGTTCTCTCTTACAAGGAGTATGCACCACTCCCTTGAACGGCCAAGCCCTTATATTATCTCCTCATTCTCAACCAGGCGAGGGACACCTCCTTACTAGGCGACGAACCTGATCTCAACCTGATCTCCTTAAACCTCGATATTTCAACAGAGCCTTCAACACCGGAGAGATAAACCAGTGACTTCACTGTTATGGGGCAGAGCCAATGATCTCAAGGTTCTCCCTCAAGTCCCCAGCATGGCAGACAGTGCTGGATATATCTCATATACAGTACAGGGAGTCATCAGCAGCCTCACTCTGGCTGTACCTCTCTCAGGGACATTACTTCATCAGCACATGTATTCGTCCTCTGGCTTTCATTTGGCAAATATTTTCATAACCCATATACATCTGACTTCATGACAGTTGTGGTTCATATAGCTGTGGTTCACACCGCTGTGGTTCACACAGCTGTGGTTCACACAGCTGTGCGTGGTTCACACATGGTTCTACCTTGACCCTCTTCCTTAAATGTATATTGCTTAATGTAAGACACACACACACACATATACAACAGTTTCAGTTAAAGGGAGGCTTTAAAATGAATTAAAGTAAGGTAGCAACTCATTGCTTGTAAAATATTTAATTGGAGAGAGAGAGAGAGAGACAGAGAGAAGGAGAGAGAGAGAGAGAGAGACAGAGAGAGAAGGAGAGAGAGAGAATCCCAGCTTCGCGAGAGAGGAAGAGAGAGGGGGAGTGAGAGACGGGAGAGAGAGACAGTGGCGTGATAAAAAGTGTCGTGAATATGCAGATGACCACGGGCCGAGTATAAGAAATCAATACGGGTCTCCTTGCTACCCCCCCACTGCTGCTTCCCCCTTCCTCCTCCCCCTCCCCAACCACCAACCACCACCCCCTCTTTCCTCCTTCTTAGCCGCCCACCACCCGTAGCTTCCTGCCTGCCTCCTCCTCCTTAGCCGCCCACCAACTCCTCCTCCTTCCTGCCTTTCTTCTCCTTAGCCACCCACTACCACCTCATTCCTGCCTTCCTTCTTCTTAGCCCCCACCACCCCGTCCTTCCTACTCCTTAGCCACCCACTACCCCCCTCATTCCTGCCTTCCTTCTTCTTAGCCGCCCACCACCCCCTCCTTCCTACTCCTTAGCTGTCCACTAGGCTCTTCCCCATCTGTGTTGCCAGCTCGCCCCTTCATAATGAAGCAACAAGGAACTCTTGTATTACTCCCACCCCTTAAGTGGATGGGAAGGGTTGGAGCAACATTATATCTCTCTTCACTCCCCTCTAAAAACTGAATTCACTATTTTCCAGTTATTTTCATCCCTAAGCCTTAACTCTATAAATCCCTAACTCTACGGAAGCTTAAACAAACTAGTTACAATTTCTACCCTAAAAAACGTGTCACAATATAATGTCTAAGCACACAAAGTAAAAACTAACCAGTACTGACATAACAAATCCTTCCCATTGCTTCTTTTTTCTCAAAGTCTGTCGAAAATCGAGCCATACTGCTCCTCAACATCTACCCTTCACCTGACGCCCAAATCATTCATTCTCCCGGCTTCAAATCTCAGTGAATTTCAGTACCCACAGAAATAGTCCTGGATCGTTGAAATAACCTCCTGTCTCCTCTTGCTCTTAACAATAAGGACTCAGAAATGAGCCACTCCAGAGATCAGTGAATCGAGGCTCACTCAGACTTCCCTGCCTCTCTGTTTTGGTGTTAGAAGACACACGAGACTACACCTCACCTCACTTTCCTTATGGATCTCCAACCTTCAATAACCAACCACATTATCCCTCTTCTTACAGTCATTATCATCAGTAGGCATTACGAAATGTCGCAATACATTGCAACATATCGAAATAGAGATGCTTTAAAAAAAAAAACGTAAAATGAACATCTTCGATAACTCACCTGGCAATAATATTTAAAACCTTAACTTAAAGAAATTTAACTACAATATATAAAAAGATTGATAATAAATTTTAATCGAACACTTATGACTTACTACCACATTTTCATTTTGTTTTTACATTCACAAAGCAGTTCCGTAAATAATTTAACATCTTTCTACTTTCTTTAATAAACAGGCTTGTCTTTGCCTCAGTCAACTAATAATTTACTAATTTTGAAAGAGGTGAATCGGTGAGCTAGTGGAAGGCCTCGGTCAGATGACTAAAAGCCCTTTCAACTCATTACAGAGCTGGTGTTGGCACAACATTGAGGGAACTTTACAGGTGAGCCAGCATAAAGATGATTCCATGGTGCAGCTCTACCTTAACATAAGTTTTCCCTTAAACTACAGACCTTCTCTCCTCCAGATGACTTCATTATTTCCCTATACTAGGTACAGGGCACCAGCATCTCTCTGGCCTACTCTTGCTACTTAACCAATTAAGCTGAATCACTTAAGGTTGGAAATTGGTTCAAACGGGCAATATTCTTTCAAGATACTAACTAGCCATGTGAATATCTTCACGACACCGGGTCACATTGCTTCACCACCTCAGTAGAAGCATGTGATTGGGCCAGGGGTAGCAGCAGGGAAGTCACTCAGTTACACTGCCACATTTTGAATCCTCTGGCCTGATGACCCAAGCAAGGCAGCCTGGACAACTGGTACAGTATCCCAGGGAACCTCACTCCACACAGGTAGCTGATTTACTTCCACTCTCTCAGGTTGAAGACCTCTTGCCCTTCCCTGCTCTGCCACCCACTACGTACGTGTAATGTAAGCCGCCTGTCGTACTTTGTATGCAACTCTGTGAATTGGTTTTGAAAGACACGTAAGCAAACACTAGGACATATTTGTTAGAAAACGTTTCGGTCCTGGGACCTTGAAGTGATCAAGGTCCCAGAACGAGAGTAATGCAATAACGTTTAGAACTGCCAAAATATTCTTGAGTCAGACTTCATTTATTGTGTGTTGCTTAGAACAAGAGAAGTGCAGCTGGTTCATAATGTCCAGGCTGGTTGCCCCCAAGGTTGGTTGTCCCCAGGCTGGTTGTCCCCAGGCTGGTTGTCCCCAGGCTGGTTGTCCCCAGGCTGGTTGTCCCCAGGCTGGTTGTCCCCAGGCTGGTTGGCGCCAGGCTGGTTGTCCCCAGGCTGGTTTCCCCCAGGCTGGTTGTCCCCAGGCTGGTTGTCCCCAGGCAGGTTGTCCCCAGGCTGGTTGCCGCCAGGCTGGTTGTCCACAGGCTGGTTGTCCCCAGGCAGGTTGTCCACAGGCTAGTGCAAGTATGTAAGTATGTGTTCCTAGGCACATAATAAACTTTTAAAATGTTGAGAAGTTATTGCAATAATGAATCTGCACTGTTAAATATTAAACCATGTATGTACGTGCATAGTCTTAAAATATATAATGTGGTCCAGATTTCTCTTCCTCCCCTTCCACCCCTCTGTCTGTCTGTCTGTCTGTCTGTCTCTCACTCTCTCTCTCTCATATATAATATATATATATATATAATAATATATAATATATATATATATATATATATATATATATATAATATATATATATATATATATATATATATATATATATATATATATATATATATATATATATATATATATATAATATATATATATATATATATATATATAATTTTTGTTGCTCTGCTCTGTGATAATGAAGGTATCATTAAAAGAATTCCATTTTTTCCGTGTATGGTGTAAGCCATCTTGAGAGATGGAAATTCCCAAGTAATAGTAACTCCAGGTCTGCTGGAACGTAACTCTGGAATGCCTGACGATATTACCATTGCCTTACTGAAGTCTCCCATCTCAGGCCGAAGGATTAGAACACTACGTATGTGAGCCATCCTGTATGATGGAGTACCACAGGGTAACATTGCAAGCATTTGTTCCCACTATAGTATATTGTAACTATCATTTAGTATAGGGTAACAGCACACTGCAGATGTGTCCAAATTGTGTTCCATAACACGATATCGTTACTCTGCCACCCATCATCCCTATTCTGCCACCCACCATCACTACTCTCCCACCCACCATCACTACTCTCCCACCCACCATCACTACTCTGTCAACCACCATCACTACTCTGCCACCCACCATCCCTGTTCTACCACCCATCACACCCACTCACCCACCCACCATCCCTACTCTGCCACCCACCATCCCTACTCTGCCACCCACCATCCATACTCTGCCACCCTCACTCGTTCACTGTCCTCCTCACCTCCCCACTTCACTCCTCCATCCCACATCATATCAGCCTCTCCTATCCACCTCTCTCTCTGCCACCTCTCCTGCTTCTCCACCCCTCTGCCTTCACCTCCCTCTCCATCACCATCCCTCTTCTTCCACCGTCCCTCTTCTCCACCGTCCTCTACTTCCACTCCTCTTCCACCGTCCTCTCTCACTCTCTCTCCACGTCCCTCTCTCTTCCACCGTCCTCTTATCTTCCACCGTCCCTTCTCTTCCACCGTCCTCTTCTTCCACCGTCCCTCTTCACTCTCTCTTCACCGTCCCTCTATCTTCCACCGTCCCTCTTCTTCACGTCCTCTTCTCCACCGTCCTCTTCTTCACCGTCCCTCTCTCTCCACCGTCCCTCATCTTCCACCGTCCCTCTCTCTTCCACCGATCCCTTCTATCCTTCCACCGTCCCTCTTCTTCCACCGTCCCTCTCTCGTCCACCGTCCCTCTATCTTCCACCGTCCCTCTCTCTTCCACCGTCCTCTTCTTCCACCGTCTCTCTCTCCGTCCCTCTCTCTTCCACCGTCCCTCTATCTTCCACCGTCCCTCTCTCGTCCACCGTCCCTCTATCTTCCACCGTCCCTCTCTCTTCCACCGTCCCTCTATCTTCCACCGTCCCTCTCTCTTCCACCGTCCCTCTCTCTTCCACCGTCCCTCTATCTTCCACCGTCCCTCTCTCTCCACCGTCCCTCTCTCTTCTCACCGTCCTCTCTCTTCCACCGTCCTCTTCTTCCACCGTCCTCTCTCTTCACTGTCCTCTCTCTTCACCGTCCCTCTTCTTCCACCGTCCCTCTCTCTTCCACCGTCCCTCTCTCTTCCACCGTCCCTCTCTCTTCCACCGTCCCTCTCTCTTCCACCGTCCCTCTCTCGTCCACCGTCCCTCTCTCTTCCACCGTCCTCTCTCTTCCACCGTCCTCTTCTTCCACCGTCCCTCTCTCTTCCACCGTCCTCTCTCTTCCACCGTCCCTCTCTCTTCCACCGTCTCTCTTCACCGTCCCTCTCTTCCACCGTCCCTCTCTCTTCCACCTCTCCTCTCTCTTCTCACCGTCCTCTCTCTTCCACCGTCCCTCTCTCTTCCACTCCCTCTCTCTTCACCGTCCCTCTCTCTTCCACCGTCCCTCTTCTTCCACCGTCCCTCTTCTTCCACGTCCCTCTTCTTCCACCGTCCCTCTCTCTTCCACCGTCCTCTATCTTCACCGTCCCTCTATCTTCCACGTCCTCTCTCTTCCACCGTCCTCTCTCTTCCACCGTCCCTCTCTCTTCCACCGTCCCTCTCTCTTCCACCGTCCCTCTCTCGTCCACCGTCCCTCTCTCTTCCACCGTCCCTCTCTCGTCCACCGTCCCTCTGTCTTCCACCGTCCCTCTGTCTTCCATCGTCCCTGTCTTCCACTGTCCCTCTCTCTTCCACCGTCCCTCTCTCTTCCACCGTCCCTCTCTCTTCCACCGTCCCACTGTCTTCCACTGTCCCTCTCTCTTCCACCGTCCCTCTCTCGTCCACCGTCCCTCTGTCTTCCACCGTCCCTCTGTCTTCCATCATCCCTCTCTCTTCCATCATCCCTCTCTCTTGCACCGTCCACTGTCTTCCACTGTCCTCTCTCTTCCACCGTCATCTCTCTTCCACCATACTTCCATCTCCTACCATCCCTCCCATTCACCTCCTCCACTACTGTCCTTCCTCTATTCCTACCTCTCCCATCCCTCTCGCCTCCTCCTCCTCCACCCTTTCTTTCCTTTACCACCCCTCCCTCCTCCCTCCCCCCTTTACTCCTCCCTCCCTCTACCCCCTCATCCTTTCCACCTATACCACTCTTCCCCTCTCTCCCCTCTATATTCTTCTACCTACCCCCCTCTCCCCTCTTCTCCACTACACCTTCCTTCTTCATTATCTTTCCTTTCGTAAATTGCACAAGTAATTACTAAAGGGCGAATTGAGAAAACAAACTAAGCCGGAGAATACCTACTGTTAGTCACACACAACTACTGTTGTTAGTCACACACCACTACTGTTGTTAGTCACACACAACTACTGTTGTTAGTCACACACAACTACTGTTGTTAGTCACACACACTACTGTTGTTAGTCACACACAACTACTGTTGTTAGTCACACACAACTACTGTTGTTAGTCACACACCACTACTGTTGTTAGTCACACACAACTACTGTTGTTAGTCACACACACTACTGTTGTTAGTCACACACCACTACTGTTTTAGTCACACAACTACCGTTGTTAGTCACACTACTTTCACCTACTCGTTGTTAGTCACACATCAACTACTGTTGTTAGTCACACACCACTACTGTTGTTAGTCCACACTTGTCCACACTACTGTTCAGTTAGTCACACACAACTACTGTTGTTAGTCACACTGACAACTACTGTTGTTAGTCACACACACTACTGTTGTTAGTCAACACCACTACTGTTGTTAGTCACACACAACTACCGTTGTTAGTCACACACAACTACTGTTGTTAGTCACATCCAACTACCGTTGTTAGTCACACACAACTACTGTTGTTAGTCACACACAACTACTGTTGTTAGTCACACACAACTACTGTTGTTAGTCACACACAACTACTGTTGTTAGTCACACACAACTACTGTTGTTAGTCACACACAACTACTGTTGTTAGTCACACACAACTACTGTTGTTAGTCACACACAACTACTGTTGTTAGTCACACATAACTACCGTTGTTAGTCACACACAACTACTGTTGTTAGTCACACCCAACTACTGTTGTTAGTCACACACAACTACTGTTGTTAGTCACACACAACTACTGTTGTTAGTCACACACAACTACTGTTGTTAGTCACACACAACTACTGTTGTTAGTCACACACAACTACTGTTGTTAGTCACACAACTACTGTTGTTAGTTACACCCAACTACTGTTGTTAGTCACACACAACTACTGTTGTTAGTCACACACAACTACTGTTGTTAGTTACACCCAACTACTGTTGTTAGTCACACACAACTACTGTTGTTAGTCACACACAACTACTGTTGTTAGTCACACACTACTGTTGTTAGTCACACTCGTTGTTAGTCACACTACTGTTGTTAGTCACACACAACTACGTTGTTAGTCACACACAACACTGTTGTTAGTCACACACAACTACTGTTGTTAGTCACACACAACTACTGTTGTTAGTCACACACAACTACTGTTGTTAGTCACACACAACTACTGTTGTTAGTCACACACAACTACTGTTGTTAGTCACATACAACTACTGTTGTTAGTCACACACAACTACTGTTGTTAATCACACACAACTACCGTTGTTAGTCACACACAACTACTGTTGTTAGTCACACACAACTACTGCTGTTAGTCACACACAACTACTATTGTTAGTCACACACAACTACTGTTGTTAGTCACACACAACTACTATTGTTAGTCACACACAACTACTGTTGTTAATCACACCCAACTACTGTTGTTAGTCACACACAACTACCGTTGTTAGTCACACACAACTACTGTTGTTAGTCACACACAACTACTGTTGTTAGTCACACACAACTACCGTTGTTAGTCACACACAACAACTGTTGTTAGTCACACACAACTACTGTTGTTAGTCACACACAACTACTGTTGTTAGTCACACACAACTACTGCTGTTAGTCACACACAACTACCGTTGTTAGTCACACACAACTACTGCTGTTAGTCACACACAACTACTGTTGTTAGTCACACACAACTACTGTTGTTAGTCACACACAACTACTGCTGTTAGTCACACACATCTACTATTGTTAGTCACACACAACTACTGTTGTTAGTCACACACAACTACTATTGTTAGTCACACACAACTACTGTTGTTAATCACACCCAACTACTGTTGTTAGTTTCACCCAACTACTATTGTTAGTCACACAACTACTGTTGTTAGTCACACCCAACTACCGTTGTTAGTCACACACAACTACTGTTGTTAGTCACACACAACTACTGTTGTTAGTCACACACAACTACTGTTGTTAGTCACACCACAGCACTGTATCATCCTTTGCAGATGATACTAGGATCTGCATGATACTGTCATCCATTGAGGACACGGCAAATCTACAAGAAGATATAAACCAAGTTTTCCAATGGGCAACAGAGAACAATATGATGTTCAAAGAAGACAAATTCCAACTACTCCGTTATGGAAAACTGGAGGAAATAATAGCTAGGACTGAGTATACTACAAATTCTAATCACACAATAGAGCGGAAAAGTAATGTGAAAGACCTGGGTGTGGTAATGTCCGAAGACGTCACCTTCAAGGACCACAACAATGCCACTATCACATCTGCGAGGAAACTGATATGATGAATAATGAGAACATTCCAGACAAGGGATGCTAACCCAATGATGATCCTTTTTAAATCACTTGTTCTCTCAAGGCTAGAATACTGCTGTACATTAATATCTCCATTCAAGGCAGGTGAAATTGCAGATCTAGAGAATGTACAGAGAACCTTCACTGCACATATAAGTTCCATCAAACACCATAACTACTGGGAACGCCTGGAGCACTAGACTTATATTCATTGGAGTGCAGGCGAGAGAGATATATCATAATCTACACCTGGAAGATTCTGGAGGGACTGGTCCCTAATATGCACACAGAAATCACGCCATACGAAAGCAATAGACTTGGCAGACGGTGCAACGTACCCCCAGTGAAGAGTAGGGGCGCCACTGGTACACTAAGAGAAAACACAATAAGTGTCCGGGGCCCAAGACTGTTCAACAGCCTCCCACCAGCCATAAGGGGCATTACCAGTAGACCTCTGGTTGTCTTCAAGAGGGACCTGGACAGATACCTAAAGTCAGTGCCAGATCAGCCGGGCTGTGGTTCGTACGTTGGACTACGTGCAGCCAGCAGTAACAGCCTCGTTGATCAGGCCCTGATCCACCGGGAGGCCTGGTCATAGACCGGGCCGCGGGGACGTCGATCCCCGGAATGCCCTCCAGGTAGACTCCAGGTAGGTAGACTGTTGTTAATCACACCCAACTACTGTTGTTAGTCACACACAACTGCTGCTATTAGTCACACCCAACCTCTGTTGTTAGTCACATCCAATGTTGGTGTGTCGTGACTCAGTCTTAAAGTAAGATGTTAGACAACAACCATCAAGCCAAGTGTTATTCTATTATTTGAATGAGAAAAGGAAGCCTGTTAAATGTTTTGCACTCTAGGTTTCCTCGTCTTCTCTTGAATCATAGATTTTTTGTTTTGTTTTAGTTTTTGCCGGCGAAGCGGCTTGTTTATTGTGCTCCCCATATTCATCCCCCTGGACGGAAGTGCAGGAACATATGGACACACGAAAGGTCTACGAACTAGACCCCAAAGGGTTAACAAGAGTGCGTCTGGATGTACTGTTAATCTGCAATTTATGTTTTATCTTAAATATGTAAGATGGGTATCTTTATTTGTGGACGTTTCACCATCCAGAGGCTTTGGAAATAAATAGTATAAAATACCGACACAATGGAAATATAAACACATAAGCAGTATAATGTGATCCTTTATTGACAACGTTTCGCCCACTGGTTGGCGAAACGTCTACAAATAAAGATACCCAGATGTTGCACATGCGTCTAATCCTTCATCTTGACGGTATTGTGTACCATTCAACATTTGCACTAACGAAGTAATTCTGACGAAAAATTTCGTGACATATTCTGCTACAGTTCGTTGAGTTCTTCAAATCACAGTGTAGTGTACGATCAGTGCCCACAGTGTTGCCAGACGTGTTC
Source organism: Cherax destructor (assembly GCA_009830355.1). Taxonomy (NCBI): domain Eukaryota; kingdom Metazoa; phylum Arthropoda; class Malacostraca; order Decapoda; family Parastacidae; genus Cherax; species Cherax destructor. The sequence continues at coordinate 103,440 of WNWK01001825.1, read as the reverse complement.
CACAGTATTATCAGGTAAGATGCGTCCCACAACGTTGCCAGATAAGATGCGTCCCACAACGTTGCCAGATAAGATGTGTCCCACAACGTTGCCAGACAAGATGTGTCCCATAATGTTGCCAGACAAGATGTGTCCCATAATGTTGCCAGACAAGATGTGTCCCACAATGTTGCAAGATGTGTCCCACAACGTTGCCAGACAAGATGTGTCCCACAATGTTGCCAGATGTGTCTCAAGATGTGTCCCACAATGTTGCCAGATGTGTCCCACAATGTGCCAGATGTGTCCCACAACGTTACCAGACAAGATGTGTCCCACAACGTTGCCAGACATGTGTCCCACAACGTTGCCAGATAAGATATGTCCCACAGCGTTGCCAGACAACTTGTGTCCCACAACGTTACCAGATGTTTCGCACAACGTTGCCAAACAAATGTCCCACAAAGTTGCCAGACATGTGTCACACAAGAGATTTGTGTGTGTTAGTTACCATTTTGTCCTAGGCACATGTCGATTAGACACTAGGCCTGTTGTATGTATGTGTGTGTGTGTGTGTGTGTGTGTGTGTGTGTGTGTGTGTAACGAAACACTTCGAAATGTTTCGGCCCCGCCGAGAATTGAACCCGGGCCTTCCGTGCGTGAAGCAAGAGTGCTAGCCACCATGCCATAGGGGCGTGTATACTCACCTAACTGTGGTTGCGAGGGTCGATTCATAGCTCCTGGCCCCGCATCTTCACTGGTCGCCACTAAGTCCACTCTCTCCCTGCTCCATGAACTTTATCGTACCTCTTCTTTAAGATATGTATGGATCCTGCCGCCACTACATCACTTTCCAGATTGTTCTACTTCCTGACAACTTTATGACTGAAGAAATACTTCCTAATATCCCTGTGACTCATCTGAGTCTTCAACTTCCAATTATGACCCCTTGTTGCTGTGTCCCATCTCTGGAACATCCTGTCTCAGTCCACCTTGTTAATTCCTCTAAGTATTTTACATATTGTTATCATGTTTCCCCTATCTCCTGTCCTCTAGTGTCGTCAGGTCGATTTCCCTTAACCTCTCCTTGTAGGGCATGCCCCTTAACTCCGGGACTAGTCTCGTTGCAAACCTTTGCACTTTCTCTAATGTCTTGACGTGTTTCACTAGGTGTGGGTTCCAGAATGGTGCTGTGTACTCACCTAGTTCTCACCTAGTTGTGGTTGCAGGGGTCGAGTCACAGCTCCTGGCCCCGCCTCTTCACTGGCCGCTACTCGGTCCCTCTTCCCGCTCCATGAGTTTTATCATACCTCTTCTTAAACCTGTGTATGGATCCTGCCTCCACTACATCACTTCCAAGACTATTCCACTTCCTGACAACTCTGTGACTGAAGAAATACTTCCTAACATCCCTGTGATTCATCTGAGTCTTCAACTTCCAACTGTGACCCCTTGTTACTGTGTCCCATCTCTGGAACATCCTGTCTCTGTCCACCTTGTCGATTCCTCTCAGTATTTTATATATCGTTATCATATTTCCCCTATCTCTCCTGTCTTCCAGTGTCGTCAGGTCGATTTCCCTTAACCTCTCCTCGTAGGACATACCCTTTAGATCCGGGACTAGTCTTGTTGCAAACCTTTGCATTTTCTCTAGTTTCCTTACATGCTTGGCTAGGTGTGGGTTCCAAACTGGTGCTGCATACTCCAGTACGGGCCTAACGTACACAGTGTAAAGGGTCCTGAATGACTCCTTATTAAGATGTCAGAATGCTGTTCTTAGATTTGCTAGGCGCCTGTATGCTGCAGCAGTTATTTGGTTGATGTGCGCCTCAGGAGATGTGCCTGGTGTTATACTCACCCCAAGATCCTTTTCCTTGAGTCAGGTTTGTAGTCTCTGGCCCTCCTAGACTGTACTTCGTTTGCTGTCTTCTTTGCTTTTCCCCAATCTTCATGACTTTCCACTTGTTGGGGTTGAACTCCAGGAGCCAGTTTCTGGACTAGGCCTGCAGCCTGTCCAGATTCCTTTGTAGTTGCACACAAATTATGTGTGTGTGTGTGTGTGTGTGTGTGTGTGTGCATGTGTGTGTGCGTGCGTGAGTGCATGTGTCTGTCTACCGTCTAATCATCCAGGGTATACAAAAGAATCACACAAAATAATATTAATGGGGAGATAAATTAGCAGCTATATAAAAATATTATTAATTCTTCTTAAAGCTAAACTCATCAACAAGTGCTCATTAAGGATAACAAAAAGACTTGTGCTAAGTCTCCCTGAGCTGAGCTACCATAGAGCAGAACAGTGGTATAATTAATGAGCTGGGAGCAGTGTAATCTTATTGCCGTATCTACCTACCAGCTGCTCCCAAAATAATGATTCTAACAATTATTATTACACCTCGACTTATTTTTATATGAGAAAACATTGTGGTGGAATGTGGCTAGGCGTTGACCTAGATGATATACTGCTATTATTATTATTATTATTATTATTATTGTTTTTACTGCTGTTATTAGTTATTATTATTATTATTTTTATTATTATTTTTATTATTATTTTATTATTATTATTATTATTATTATTATTATTATTATTAACAAGCTCTAAATTCTTATGGGTCATAAACCTACAGCAACAGCGTATAAGTATAAACTTTATTTCGACACTCGACTAGTAAGCCCATGGAAAATATTCACACTAGTCTCATTTGTTTATCCAGTAATCGTCTCCCATACAGTTACTGCAGTGCTACCATATAAAAAAAAATAATAAACATTATAAAAAACAAAAAGGCACAATACCGTGATTGGAACAATACACAAATAACCCGCACATTATATATTACGTATAGAGTTGAGTTGTTGACTGTGTTTCAGTGTGTCGAGTGTCTGTGTGTCGAGTGTCTGTGTCAAGTGACTGTGTCGAGTGTCTGTGTGTCGAGTGTCTGTGTGTCGAGTGTCTGTGTGTCGAGTGTCTGTGTGTCGAGTGTCTGTGTGTCGAGTGACTGTGTCGAGTGACTGTGTCGAGTGACTGTGTCGAGTGTCTGTGTGTCGAGTGTCTGTGTGTCGAGTGACTGTGTCGAGTGACTGTGTCGAGTGTCTGTGTGTCGAGTGTCTGTGTCGAGTGTTTGTGTGTCGAGTGACTGTGTCGAGTGACTGTGTCGAGTGTCTGTGTGTCGAGTGTCTGTGTCGAGTGACTGTGTCGAGTGTCTGTGTGTCGAGTGACTGTGTCGAGTGACTGTGTCGAGTGTCTGTGTGTCGAGTGTCTGTGTGTCGAGTGTCTGTGTCGAGTGACTGTGTCGAGTGTCTGTGTGTCGAGTGTCTGTGTGTCGAGTGTCTGTGTGTCGAGTGTCTGTGTGTCGAGTGTCTGTGTGTCGAGTGTCTGTGTGTCGAGTGACTGTGTCGAGTGACTGTGTCGAGTGTCTGTGTGTCGAGTGTCTGTGTGTCGAGTGTCTGTGTGTCGAGTGTCTGTGTGTCGAGTGTCTGTGTGTCGAGTGTCTGTGTCGAGTGACTGTGTCGAGTGTCTGTGTCGAGTGTCTGTGTGTCGAGTGTCTGTGTGTCGAGTGTCTGTGTCGAGTGTCTGTGTCAGTGTATGTGTGTCGAGTGTCTGTGGGTCGAGTGTCTGTGTGTCGAGTGTCTGTGTGTCGAGTGTCTGTGTGTCGAGTGTCTGTGTGTCGAGTGTCTGTGTCTCGAGTGTCTGTGTGTAGAGTGTCTGTGTGTCGAGTGTTTGTGTGTCGAGTGTCTGTGTGTCGAGTGTCTGTGTGTCGAGTGTCTGTGTGTCGAGTGACTGTGTCGAGTGTCTGTGTGTCGAGTGTCTGTGTGTCGAGTGACTGTGTCGAGTGTCTGTGTGTCGAGTGTCTGTGTGTCGAGTGTCTGTGTGTACATAAATGTGACTCAGCTCACCACTTCTAGTGTCGGGATGTTTCTCGTGGTACAGAGTTCACAACATTGGGAACTTTCCAAAATTCATTAGTTAGGTTAGGTAAGGTTCGTCAGGAAACAGGACAAGTGTTTACTGACGCGGGTCAGATGATGACCCGCCGTTGGAGCTTTTCGTCATTTGACCGAGGCCTTCCGCTGGCTTAACGGTCCACCCCTTTAAAAATTATGGTCAGTTATAACCATTTAGTTGTATAGTTCATTAGTGTATATTATTTGTGCCTACTTTAGTTCGTAACAGTAGAGACAGTTGCAGACTATAGCATAAATAGTGACGAATGGAATCAGGCTTAAGAGAGAATGGTATAGTAAGATTTATTTACGTTTTTCTTACATTAAAAACCTAAATATAACGAGGACCTCTCCCCCCCCTCCCTCTCCCACCAAAACAAAAATAAACACGTGAACTAAGACAAACCGCAGTGGCTGGTTTTGGTAGTGATCCCAGTCCGGTCTTCGGTCTTAAGTAAGATTTCTGCCAGTCAAGAGCTCCGTGGGGGCATTGGCTTTAATTGGAAATCTGGAGTCGGTAATTAATTGGATTTGTCATGATTAGCGGACGATGGTTCATGATAGTTACGTCCCGTCCGGTGAGCATCGTTCACCTGCCCACCATAGTTGCCACCTGCTCCTGCTTCCCAGATACTTATCTCATTTATCCATTTATTATTTATCTTTAAATGTTTACTTTGTCTATTGTACATTTACGACAGAGGAAGAAGAAAGCTTTTAGAGGAAGTGAAAAAACATAACCATATAATATAGATTCACGTATTAAGACGTATCTTGAAGACGAAAAAGAAATGGCATTTTTTTTTCCCCCATACCAGATCTTGATATCGCCAACACTTTTCTGGAACGACGATGAAGTAAACTGGAACAAAAATTCCAGCTCAGAGACGTGGGATTTGTAGAGTATCAGCCTGCAACTTGTGAGACTAATTCATTTACGGCACTGACGCCACCGAAAATTAATAGAAGACTAGCGTATTTACTGGCTTGACGATTAGTTTTAATTTGCCACTTTATACCGAGCCATCGTGCCCATGAAGCTTTCATTCTAATGGAACTGATTTGTATCAGTTAAATACTATATTTCCATTTCAAGTTCTTCCTTTATAACATATGTACTTTTGTCGAAATTTTATCGTAATTATCGATCCCCGGTACGGGTGGACACATTGGGGCGTGTTTCCTTAAGACACCTGCTGTCCCTGTTCACCTAGCAGTAAGTAGGTACCTGGGTGTTAGCTGACTGGTGTGGGTCGCATCCTGGGGACAAATTTAACCTAATTTGCCAGAAAAGCTCTGCATAACCAGGGACTTTCTATATAGTATGTCAATGATGTCAGCTAGGTCTGTATAAGTTATATCATGTACTTGTAGAAATAAAGATTATTAGTATAAGGGTAGGTTGGTTGGTTAATGGGGTTTAAAGACTAAGTAAGTTTATTCAGGCCAAAAAAGTCAGACAAAGTGACTTATTTCCAGTGGGGTCCTCTGGACTTCACGACGGTCATTAAAGCTTCAAGTAACCTTGCCACCACAAGTCAACAATACTATAACTTCTAAGATAGGGATTAGCGTAAACTCTCAGCATATATACCCTGAGAGAAACGCTCTTCTCATTGCACATTTTGTGCCAAAGATAAACAAAGATAATGCAGATGTAATTGATCAAATAACTTTGATCAATTAAATCTGCATTATTTATTATCAACATAAGCCAATTATTTCATCTATTGGGACAATTGTACACATTTATAATACTACAAATTGACTAGATAAAGCTTTAACTAGAACGAAACGTTGTGCGTAAATAAAAAGTTTGCTCTCCACATAGTGTTATTTACCATGTAGGTGGGCCAGGCGTGCCATCAAAAAATATTATATTAGTCTGCCCTCAAAGCAAAGTTTTCTCTCGTGTCGTTCTCTACCCCTGAGGACACGCACCTTACCCCGTAATATAATATCTTATTTTACCTACTAACGAATGAAAAACATATGAAGGATGATAATGTAATAATGATATTGGAAACAACATCTTGATATATCCATCTTATGTTGGAAAACACGTCCACAACATTACTAATATTGAAATGTCAGTTCCTGGTACGTATTTATTCAGATGTGTATGATAAATTTATTATTCAATATAATGCTGACTGCTAAATAATGTTCAGAATGGTGTGGTTTTTAAATGCAGGTTTGGTTTGGCTTTGGTACGAGTTATCTTCAAAAATTAAACCGTTTTTATATGTATTCTCTAACGCGGTGCTGGTTTTTTAGTTTCCCCTGTAAAGTGTAGCTAGCCTCCCTCTCACTCTCCCTCACTGTGGCTAGCCTCCCTCTCACTCTCCCTCACTGTGGCTAGCCTCCCTCTCACTCTCCCTCACTGTGGCTAGCCTCCCTCTCACTCTCCTCACTGTGGCTAGCCTCCTCTCACTCTCCCTCACTGTGGCTAGCCTCCCTCTCACTCTCCCTCACTGTGGCTAGCCTCCCTCTCACTCTCCCTCACTGTGGCTAGCCTCCCTCTCACTCTCCCTCACTGTGGCTAACCTCCCTCTCACTCTCCCTCACTGTGGCTAGCCTCCCTCTCACTCTCTCTCACTGTGGCTAGCCTCCCTCTCACTCTCCCTCACTGTGGCCAGCCTTCTTCTCACTCTCCCTCACTGTGGTTAGCCTCCCTCTCACTCTCCCTCACTGTGGCTAGCCTTCCTCTCACACTCCCTCACTGTGGCTAGCCTTCTTCTCACTCTCCCTCACTGTGGCCAGCCTTCTTCTCACTCTCCCTCACTGTGGATAGCCTTCTTCTCACTCTCCCTCACTGTTGCTAGCCTTCCTCTCACACTCCCTCACTGTGACCAGCCTTCTTCTCACTCTCCCTCACTGTGGCTAGCCTCCCTCTCACTCTCCCTCACTGTGGCTAGCCTCCCTCTCACTTTCCCTCACTGTGGCTAGCCTTCTTCTCACTCTCCCTCACTGTGGCTAGCCTTCTCACTCTCCCTCACTGTGGCTAGCCTTCCTCTCACTCCCCCTCACTGTGGCTAGCCTCTCACTCTCACTAGTCAGCCTTCCTCTCCCTCTCCCTCTCACTGTGGCTAGCCACCCTCTCACTCTCCCTCACTGTGGCTAGCCTCTCACTCTCACTAGCCAGCCTTCCTCTCCCTTTCCCTCACTGTGGCTAGCCTCCCTCTCACTCCCTCACTGTGGCTAGCCTCCCTCTCACTCCCTCACTATGGCTAGCCTCCCTCTCACTCTCCCTCACTATAGCTAGGCTTCCTCTCTCCTTCACTATAGCTAGGCTTCCTCTTACTCTCCCTCACTGTAGCTAGGCTCCCTCTCATTCTCCCTAAATAAGTAAGTTAATTTAGGTACAGACACAAATAAAAACAGTTACACAAATTATCATACCTAAGTAACATATAAAGAGAAAGATCGCAGTCAGCAGGATTCAAATCCATATGTGTAAATTACGTAGGATAACTAAAAAAAGTCAGACAAGTGACTTACTTCCGTTGGGGTCCTACTCACTGTGCCAGCTTCCCTCTCACTCTCCCTCACTGTGGCCAGCCTCACTCTCCTCCTGCTATCTCTCCTCACTGTGGCCAGCCTTCACTCTCCCTCACTGTGGCAGCTCATTCACCTCACTAGCTGGCAGTCCTTACTCTCCTCACTGTGCAGCATCTCACTCTCTCCTCACTGTGCCAGCTCTATCACTCAGAAGCTCTCACTCTCACTGGCCAGCCTATTCCTCCTATGGCCAGCTCTCTCATCTCCTCACTGTGGCCAGTCTCACTCTCCTCACTGTGGCCAGCCTCATACTCCTCATGACATCTTTCACTCTCCTCCTGTGGCAGCTCTTCACTCTCCTCACTGTGGCAGCCTACTCTCCTCACTGTGGCAGTCTCACTCTCCTCACTGTGGCTATCTACTCTCTCACTGCAGCCTCACTCTCACTGTGGCAGCTCACTCTCCTCACTTGGCCAGCTCATCTCCCTCACTGTGCAGCCTCTATCTCACTCTCCCTCACTGTGGCCAGCTCATCTCTACTCTCCTCACTGTGGCAGCTTCTTCCTCACTGTGCAGCTCATTCCTCCTCACTGTGCAGCCTCTCACTCTCCTCACTGGCCAGTCTCACTTCCTCACTGTGGCAGCTTACTCCTCACTGCAGTCTACTTCCTCACTGTGGCTATCCTCTCACGGGCTCTCACTCTCCTCACTGTGGCTAGCTCTCTCTACTTCTTCACTCCTCACTGGCGTCTCTTACTGTGGCAGCTACTCTCCTCACTGTCAGCCTCCTACTCTCCTCACTGTGGCAGCTCTCTTCTCCTTCTCTATCCTCTCACTGTGGCAGCCTCTCATATCTCTCTCACTGTGGCAGTCTCCTCTCACTGCTCCCCTCACTGTGGCTAGTTCACTTCCTCACTGGCCTTTCTCCTCTCCAGTCCATCTTCCTCACTGGGCAGCTTACTTCCTCACTGTGGCCAGTCTCACTCTCCCTCACTGTGGCCAGCTCACTTCCTCACTGTGGCAGCTCACTCTCCTCACTGTGGCAGCTCTTCTCACTCTCATTTTGTGGCACTCTTCTCTTCTCTCTCACTGGCAGTCTCACTCTCCTCACTGTGGCAGTCTTCTCACTCTCCTCACTGTGGCAGCTCTTCTCACTCTCTCACTGTGGCAGTCTCACTCTCCTCACTGGCAGCCTCTACTCTCTCCTCACTGTGGCAGCTCTTCTCCACTCTCCTCTGTGGCAGCCTTCCACTCCCCTTACGTCTCCTCCTCATGGCCATCTTCTCCTGTCAGCCATCCTCAGCAGTTCCTCCTATGTGAGTCTCTCCTCACTCCCTCACTTGCCAGCCTCTCTCACTCTCTCACTGGCAGCTCCTCCCTCACTGTGGTAGTCTCACGCCTCCTGGCTCCTCTCCTCACTGTGGCCAGTCCCTTCTCCTTCTCCTCACTGTGGCAGCTCTTCCTCACTCACTCTCCTTCCTCACTGGGCAGCCTCTCACTCTCCTCACTGTGGCAGCCTCTTCTCACTCTCCCTCACTGTGGCAGCCTCATCTCCTCTCCCTCACTGTGGCCAGCCTCTTCTCACTCTCCTCACTGTGGCCAGCATCTATCTCACTCTCCCTCACTGTGGCTAGCCTCTATCTCACTCTCCCTCACTGTGGCCAGTCTCACTCTCCCTCACTGTGGCCAGTCTCACTCTCCCTCACTGTGGCCAGCCTCTATCTCACTCTCCCTCACTGTGGCCAGCCTCTATCTCACTCTCCCTCACTGTGGCCAGCCTCTATCTCACTCTCCCTCACTGTGGCCAGTCTCACTCTCCCTCACTGTGGCCAGTCTCACTCTCCCTCACTGGCCAGTCTCACTCTCCCTCACTGGCCAGTCTCACTATTCCTCACTGTGGCCAGTTTCACTCTCCCTCACTGGCCAGTCTCACTCTCCCTCACTGGCCAGTCTCACTCTCCCTCACTGGCCAGTCTCAATCTTCCTCACTGTGGCCAGTCTCACTCTCCCTCACTGTGGCCAGTCTCACTCTCCCTCACTGTGGCCAGCCTCACTCTCCCTCACTGGCCAGTCTCACTCTCCCTCACTGGCCAGTCTCACTCTCCCTCACTGTGGCCAGCCTCACTCTCCCTCACTGGCCAGTCTCACTCTCCCTCACTGGCCAGTCTCACTCTTCCTCACTGTGGCCAGTCTCACTCTCCCTCACTGGTCAGCCTCACTCTTCCTCACTGTGGCCAGCCTCACTCTCCCTCACTGGTCAGCCTCACTCTTCCTCACTGTGGCCAGTCTCACTCTCCCTCACTGGTCAGCCTCACTCTTCCTCACTGTGGCCAGCCTCACTCTCCCTCACTGGCCAGTCTCACTCTTCCTCACTGTGGCCAGTCTCACTCTCCCTCACTGGTCAGTCTCACTCTTCCTCACTGTGGCCAGTCTCACTCTCCCTCACTGGCCAGTCTCACTCTTTCTCACTGTGGCCAGCCTCACTCTCCCTCACTGGCCAGTCTCACTCTTCCTCACTGTGGCCAGCCTCACTCTCCCTCACTGTGGTCAGCCTCACTCTTCCTCACTGTGGCCAGCCTCACTCTCCCTCACTGTGGTCAGCCTCACTCTTCCTCACTGTGGCCAGCCTCACTCTCCCTCACTGTGGTCAGCCTCACTCTTCCTCACTGTGGCCAGCCTCACTCTTCCTCACTGTGGTCAGCCTCACTCTTCCTCACTGTGGCCAGCCTCACTCTCCCTCACTGTGGTCAGCCTCACTCTCCCTCACTGTGGTCAGCCTCAGTCTTCCTCACTGTGGCCAGCCTCACTCTCCCTCACTGTAGTCAGCCTCACTCTCCCTCACTGTGGCCAGCCTCACTCTCCCTCACTGTGGTCAGCCTCACTCTCCCTCACTGTGGCCAGCCTCCCACTCGTCTCTTCCTCCTACCTTCATAGTCCAATATTACTACACCTTCTATACACATGTTTGCCACACCTTCAACACTAAGTGACAGATCTTATGGCAAACCAAGATTTGGAGGAAAGATGTTTCAGTTTACGGAAGAGGAGAGTAAGGAGCATCACTTAGTTATCAGTAATGACAAAGGTATTAGTGTGTGAACGTTACAATGGATGGGCATGGCAGTGCATACAAACTTGAAGCAAAGTCATTATTATTTTGTTCACCTGTGTACGAGACGTAAAACCATATCCGTCGGCATCTTTTTTACCTATAATAATAATAATAATAATAATAATAATAATAATAATAATAATAATAAACAATAAAAAATGATTTCTTTGCTAAGGTTACAATGTGTGTTTACATATCATAATATCGCTTCACGAGGGAATGCTTAAAGACAGTATTACTGATGGCATGCAGTAAATTCGCCCCCTCAAGGCAATAGTCTAAAAAAAAAAAATAATCATAGAGATTATTGGTAATCATTCAAGGGAATAAAATCACAGAGTTAACGGATAGTAAGTCAGGGGCAGCTCTTTCGGTTCACAACTGAAGAACCCGGAGTCAATCCAGGGAAAGTGGAGACTCTAGCCAAGTCTTTTCTTTTTGACACCTGTTGTCCTTGTTCCCCTACCAGTAAATAGGTACCTAGGTTTTAGCAGACGCGAGAGTATAACCTAGTTGTGTCTTCTCTCTAAAAGGAACTGAGGTGGTACTGGTTTAAGGCTGTGTATTCAGTTGTGATAAAAATGAGATATGTATTGGAATTCGCCCATATAGAAACTACCATTTTCGAGAAAGATGTGATAATAACCCATTTATCTATAGAAAAGAATCCCCACCCAGCTATTAGAATTTTTTGAAAATTAACGAAAAATAGTGAAAGAAATGAGTGAAAGATGGGCTTAGATATAAGAGTGATGGTTGTTCTTCAAGGGAAGGATGCTGTGTATTGCAACCTTCTTCTCCACGCCAGACCCATCATCCAAACATCAATTTCGTTTATCAATCAGTTGCAGTGCGTCAAAATGTGTACGATCTAAACGAAGACTAAACTAAAAACTACTTTTTCATGTTATTCTAGTATTTTCATGTTATTCTAGTATTAATAATCTACATTAACGCATAATTAACCAACAATAACCAAATCACATAAACGAGAGAGATATGTCTGGCAACGAGGGGAGGGACGTAAAAGACAAATCGTCATCGCTTATATAGCTAGAAACCACATTCATTTTTTGTTTACTATTGAGGAGGTGTTGCCTCGGGATGTACCTGGACAGGTGGTACACAGGTGAGACTTAGCATGAGGGATGGCTGTTGTGAGCATCACCATAAATTAACGCTTGTTGTGTAGTCTTCAAGGCCAGGGAGTAAAAGTGCATTATAATAACCATTATTAATAGAACCGGCTGTCTCTCATTAAACCACAATGCTATCATGGGTTCTATGCAGTCTCTAAAATAAGTCTTTTAAAGGCTTTCATCTGTATTTCAAGACATTCTCAGTGTCTTGCAATACAGATTAAAATATTATTTATGTTTTCTACTCTTACAATTATATCCTTGTCCGTGTTTTTATTATACAGTGAATTATTCCTGCCTTGACAAGGGGACGATAATCAAGATTGTACCAAGGTGTCCACGACTCGTGCTAGTAAAAATTAATACCACAAGATGGATCTAATACGCTTTGACCTTGTTTACTACTTCAGATGTTAAGTATAGTTATTTCCCCTCCGCTGGAAAGGTAAATCCTCACATGAAATTAAACTTCATGACAAAACTGTAGGAAGGACAAACACACAATTTGCGTTCCTTCTGTTTGAGGGTCTCGAGCCAACACATTAGTCTTGACACACAAGAATTTAGCCTTCACTTTCCCCTCGCACACACTCATAAGTCAGCTAGGATCGGCAAGAGAAACAGTAGCTAACTCATTACACCGTCTTGGCAAAACTCGCTAAATGTTAAAGCTAACCGCTAAATGTTAAAGCTAACCGCTCAATGTTGAAGATAAGTAAGTTTATTTTAAGCGTTGGGTACATGAAATGCACTTTTATTTTACAAAAGTCTTGAGGACACAAATGTTATGGGTACGAAAAAATACATTATATAGATTTAAAATAGGATAACCCAATAAAGTCAAACACTAATTAATTTCTGACCAGAACAGACATTCTAAAGTTATTTCATGGAAACCAGTTTAATAAAAAAAAAACACGCTAAAACCTACACAAACTAAATATCAAGGCGAAACTTCCTATGAGGAAATACATGGTCTGTTATCAAGCCTCGTCGAGTGGGGCAGCCTATAAGTGAACCAGATATTGTACTGACACCTGTCAGATACGTCACTGACACCAGCCGGATATTATGTAAGTTTCTTTACATATCATTTTGCTGATAACTTTTTTTCAGTTGTGTAAAAATATATCGGGAATATTATTTAGTAGCACAGATACAGGACCTCCTCGTTGTGTTGGTGGAGTGTGTCACCACTACGCTGTGTGTGTGTGTGTGTGTGTGTGTGTGTGTGTGTGTGTGTGTGTGTGTGTGTACTCACCTAATTGTACTCACCTAATTGTGGTTGCAGGGGTCGAGACTCAGCTCCTGGCCCCGCCTCTTCGCTGTCTGCTACTGGGTCTCTGCTCTCCCTGCTCCATGAGCTTTATCATACCTTGTCTTAAAACTATGTATGGTTCCTGCCTCCACTATATCTTTCTCTAGACTATTCCACTTCCTGACTACTCTGTGGCTGAAGAAATGCTTCCTAACATCCCTTTGACTCATCTGAGTCTTCAGCTTCCAGTTGTGTCCCCTTGTTTCTGTGTTCCCTCTCTGGAACATCCTGTCACTGTCTACCTTGTCAATTCTCCGCAGTATTTTGTATGTCGTTATTATGTCTCCTCTGACCCTTCTTTCTTCCAGTGTTGTTAGTCCTATTTCCCTCAACCTTTCTTCATAAGACAGACCCCTGAGTTGTGGAACTAACCTTGTCGCAAACCTTTGCACTTTCTCTAATTTCTTTACGTGCTTGTATGTGTGTGTGTGTGTGTGTGTGTGTTAGTTACCATTTTGTCCAAGGCACATGTCGATTAGACACTAGGCCTGTTGTATGTGTGTGTGTGTGTGTGTGTAAGGAAACACTTCGAAATGTTTCGGCCCCGCCGGGAATTGAACCCGGGCCCTCCGTGCGTGAAGCAAGAGCGCTGGCCACCATGCCATCGGGGCGTGTGTGTGTGTGTATGTATGTGTGTGTGTATGTGTAAAGGATTTGGGAGTTCTGGTTAGCAGTAATCTAAAACCAAGACAGCAGTGCATAAGTGTTCGCAATAAAGCGAACAGAATCCTTGGCTTCATATCAAGAAGCATAAATAATAATTGGAGTCCTTAGGTTGTTCAACTCTATATAGCCTTGGTTAGGCCTCATTTAGCTTATGCTGCACAGTTTTGGTCACCGTATTACAGAGTGGATATAAATGCTCTGGAAAACGTACAAAGGAGGATGACAAAGTTGATCCCATGTATCAGAAATCTTCCCTATGAGGATAGACTGAGGGCCCTGAAACTACACTCTATAGAAAGGCGTAGAATTAGGGGGCATATGATTGAGGTGTATAAGTGGAAAACAGGAATAAATAAAGGGGATGTAAATAGCGTGTTAAATACTATCTAGCCAAGACAGGACTCGCAGCAATAAGAACATAAAAACATAAGAATTTGTTCTTATGTTCTTATGATTTTAAGTTGAAAAAAATCAGATTCAGGAAGGATATAGGAAAGCACTGGTTTGGTAATAGTTATGGATGAGTGGAACAAACTCCCGAGTACCGTCATAGAAGCTAAGATGTTGTGTAGTTTTAAAAATAGGTTGGATAAATACATGAGTGGGTGTGGGTGGGTGTGAGTCGGGCCTGATTAGCTTGTGCTACTAGGTCTGATGCAGTGCTCCTTCCTTAAGTGAATGTGACCTGACCTGACTTGGTTGGGTCATTGGCTTAACCCGGTGAGAGACTTGGACCTGCCTCGCAGTTGTTGCACGACGCTTCATCTAGTTTTAGTTCATCTAGTTTTAGAATTGTAGAAGTAAACTTTGGGGCGTTGCCGCTGCCCCGCGGAGATTGTGAAGCCTCCTTATTGTCTCATAGGTGAGGCTGGGGACTAGAGACTGGGGACTGGAGGCTGACCAGACTTCACACCTCACTGCTCACCTCATCTGGTTACCATGGCAACTTCCTCACCTAGTTTACACACCTGAACCTGATCATTTTTTTCAGAAATCCAGAAGGCGTACTTTAAACCCCACGGTTTTCCCCTCGTCAGCGTTGCTACCCTAGTTTGTTGTTATCTTGTGGCGTGATGTACACACTGACCTACACACTTTGCCCTGTGTACTGGCCGACGGGTGTGACAGGTGAACCTACACTTCCAACCTTGTAGAATGTCACACAAGTCAGGCTGGTAGACGCTCACTGCTCTTGTAGTAATCGTGGTAATAAACAACTCTGTGTTATCTAGTGTTACAGTTTCTGGTGTTGTGTCACCGGTAAGGGTGGAAACATTAGACGTGTTTCCTTAAGACACCTGCTCTCCCTGTTCACCTAGCAGTAAGTAGGTACCAGGGTGTTAGCCGACTGGTGTGGGTCGCATCCTGGGGACAAAATTAGACTAAGTTGCCCAAAATGCTCTGCATAACCAGGGGCTTTCTAAACAGTATGTCAATGTCAGCTAGGTCCGTATAAATTATATTTACGTGTAGAAATAAGTATATATTATTATTATTATTATTATTATTATTATTATTATTATTATTTTTAATCTGTTCACGAAAAACCCACACCTGAGGCATATGATGACGTTTTGGTCCGTCCTGGACCAGTCTTTGACTTGACTACAGTCCAAAGAAGACCGAAACGTTGTCATGGGGGTTCCTCACCTAAGCACGAGTTTTGGGTAAATTGTTGAAGCCTCGGTACTGTGACTAATTATTTATTCTTAAACTGCTTCCCAAGGATAGTGGTCACGTTTATCATATCTCCTATTTCTAATTATTTATTCTAGTTAATAAATTGATGTACCATCAAGTCTCGTCGAGTGGGGCAACTTACAGGTGAACCAGATACTGCACTAACACCTGTCAGATACTGCACTAACACCTGTCAGATACTGCACTAACACCTGTCAGATACTGCACTAACACCTGTCAGATACTGCACTAACACCTGTCAGATAAGTTACTTCAATATCATTTTACAGATAATATTTTCAGTTGCGTAAAAAAATATCAGGAATATTATTAAGTAGCAGAGCTGACGTGCATGGCCAGGTGTGGGTTCCAAACTGGTGCTGCATACTCCAATATAGGCCTGACGTACACGGTGTACGGAGTCCTGAACGATTCCTCACTGAGATGTCGGAATGCTATTCTTAGGTTTGCTAGGCGCCCGTATGCTGCAGCAGTTATTTGGTTGATGTGTGCCTCAGGAGATGTGCTCGTTATTATACTCACCCCAAGATCCTTTTCCTTGAGTGAGGATTGTAGTCTTTTGCGGGCGCGCGGGCGTGTGCGTGTCAATTCTCTATTTTTATAAGCAAATTTGCATTGTGCGCCCACCCTGATCTATGTGACATTTTTACGGAGCCAGAACAGGAGCTAAGTTTATCTAACACCTGCATCACACGGGAGTTATCCAAACACCTGCATCTCACAAAAGCTATCTAACACCCACATCACACAAGAGCTTTCCAAACAACTGCATCTCACAATAGCGATCTAACACCTGCATCAGACAGAACAGTTACTCACACGCTGTTCTTCCTTCATCAGTTGCTGCTTCACCTTCAGTCCTCCCAGCACGTCGAGATTTTGTAACGCATTTGCTCAGCAACGTTTGCCCTGAACACGACCCGGAACACGACCCGCAGCAGTCGACCAACGCAACTCCACCTGGGGGAACAAGATATATACTATGCACTGCCCGTTTTGGTATAAATCTTGGTAATTGATTCCGTCAAATTGGTTTAAAAACACACGTGAGTAAACACTAGGACATATTTATTGGAAAACTTTACGATCCTGGGACCTCGATCACTTGGTTAGAAGTGAACACGATCCAGGATCGAAACATTTTCTAATGAATATATTATAATATTGTTTATTTCTACAGTACATGTACAAGGTACATATACAGGCTATAGCTGACATCAATGGCATACTGCTATATAGAAAGCCGCTTGTTATGCAGAACATTTCGGGCAAATTAGGTTAATTTTTGTCCCAGGATGCGACCCACACCAGTCGACTAACACCCAGGTACCAGTTTTACTGATGGGTGAACATAAACAACCGGTGTAAGGAAACACTCCCAATGTTTTCACCCTTGCCGGGAATCGAACCCCGACCCTCCACGCCACGGGCCACCGTGTCTTTTTAAACTGCCCGTTTAAACTTTCCTATATTAGGTCTGAAAAACAAGGTTCCTTATACACCGGCTTCTATTTCTCTATGCGTTTAGCCCGAGTCCTTCCAGAAGGTCTGGAGATTCTTTCACAAGGACACCACAAACACGCAGAATAGCGAGTCATTTCCATCACGATGACCACTGGACACGACCAGAACACATATGAACACTTAATATGTAGGGGTGATTGGCCGACCATCTAGGGATGTACAACACACGTACCAGACCGAACCATTTCCATTCCATTCGCTTCATACGTGAAGCCAACATAGCGCAGCACAATACAAGAGATGACGTGAAGCCAACATAGCGCAGCACAATACAAGAGATGACGTGAAGCCAGCATAGTGCAGCACAATACAAGAGATGACGTGAAGCCAACATAGCGCAGCACAATACAAGAGATGACGTGAAGCCAACATAGTGCAGCACAATACAAGAGATGACGTGAAGCCAACATAGCGCAGCACAATACAAGAGATGACGTGAAGCCAGCATAGCGCAGCACAATACAAGAGATGACGTGAAGCCAACATAGCACAATGCACGAGAGGTCCAAGAACTGACCCTTGGTCAAAAAAAAAAAAAAATGATCATTGGTCTAGAAAACTGATCGTTCATTCAAGAACTGATCCTTGGGAACCTTGTTTGTTACATCTCTCCATTACATCTGTTATTATTACTACTAATAATAAAACTAATAATAATTATAATAATCAATAAACAATGGTAAGTTTCTGAAGTTATTCACATGTGCTGAGAAGTTAGGCTAACAATTTGTTCATCTGGAATAGAATCTCAATTATATTCATGTTAATAAGGCACAATAATTACCATGTTACTGTGGTCCACCAAGGACTTTATTGATAAAGTTCTTGGTGGGCGAAACGTCTTAATAAAACTCAAGAGTATATTGTCTTACTAATATACATATTGATGAAAAGCATCAAAGACGCTACCTTGTTTTTCTCTTGTATAGTTATCATGTCGTGCCGATTAGGTAAAACTTGCTAATTTGGCTTAAATAGCAACGCTCATCTTGCCATATAAGACAAGCGAAAATTTGTGTATGCAAAAATTTCGCAAAAATCATTCTGAACCTAACGAAAAAAATAGATTTCATTGTGTTTGTTTATTATTAAATTATTGTAAACGTATCTAAAATATATTTAGTTGGGTTAGGCTAAGTTAAACTGCGCTTGTTATAATAAGGTTAGGTAAGTTTTCAAAGTTTCTCTTGGTAGAAAATTAAATTTTTTTACATTAATGTAAATGAAAAAAATATATCTTTAATCGTATAAGAGAAAATTTTAGAAAGGACTTAATTTTAAATGAGTTCTTGCTAATTGACCAGTTTTACCTATTAGGCACGACAATCACATTCATGGGGGGAAGAGTTAAACCTGCGAGGGTCGTAAAGTGTCTGGGAAGGACAAGCTTTCAGGTTGGATCCAGGGAAGGGAAGCACGGGTCTAGTTCCTTAGATCAAGAGCCCCTTCCCCCCCTCATTAGACAAACTTCTTGTGTGAGCAGTGTATAAACCCTGGGTAGTCATGGAACCTGCAGCCCACCCAAAAGTTGGTAATTGAGACACTTGGGCAACATTTTGGAATCTTTATTTGCCACCCACTGGCTTCTTCAGTCCTGACGATTAAGACACATGTACAACAGGTGGGTCTCTATTGTTGAAACGTTTCGCCTACACGGTAGGCTTCTTCAGTCAAGTAGAGGCAACAGGTATAATAGTGAACTGAAGATGATGTAATCAGTCCATCAACCTTGGATAAATAGTATTTGAGGTGGTCAGTCCCTCAGCCTGGAGGAGAGTTCAGATAACGTTTCAACAATAATGATACCCAGCTGTTACGTGTCTTAATCGTCAATTTGTCGGTATTTTATACCATTTTCAATATTCTTCAGTTATGTTGTAAAGTTATATTAACACAGATGGAATTTTCCTTCTTTAAATCCGTATTTGTGTTCCATTTTTTCTCAGAGTCCTCTTTTTTTTTTTTTTTACTCCCCATGGAATATTCTTCACCATCTTACGAGGTTTGAATGTCATTTATAGTTATATGTAGTTTACCTATTTTTTTTAAATATGGGAACTAACACTGACAGTTTCCCAGCTGACTGATAACTGGTCGTCAGGGAAACGCCGTTCGACTGAACAATTGGGAAAATAAATGAATGACTTGAGGAATAATAATGAAGATAATTTTCTAAGGATTTTAATTAAAATTAAAATAAAAACAGACCGTTGTGGTTCTAGTAGGATGTTGGTAGAGAAGTTTCTTATGCCCAGGATGGTCTTCTGATGCTTAAAAAGAAAGGTTGTTGGTTATACTGGGTGGAGGTGTTCGTCCCATGTTCTGGAATTCCTGTCACTATTTTGTTGTAGTGCCACAATTCAGATTTCAGAGGTGAGTAGTCGTAATGTCCCACTATGTCCTGTAGACAGGGATCTTGCTCCAGTTAATTAGCGTCTTCCCTGGTTAACCAGGCCAGCAGCAGAGCTGATAATAAATAAAACACTGGTTACATAAGGGTTAAATAAGTGTAACATTGAAGAAAGACAAAGGTTGGTATTCTACTTCAGTGTCGTTACTGGTAACTAGGTAAATCAGTAACAATGAAACAGAAATACTCCTGGTAGATCACCTTACCTGATCAAAAGAGTGGAGTTGAGGTGATTCTCCAAACTTCAACCCACTCCAGGTAATGTTAATACTACCAGGAGTAGAAATTAAAGCAAATCAGACCCGAGAAACTGAAGTTTAGGCTCAGCCCGCTAGATGGTAGTGCGGGCGGTAACATGCTAATGGTTCCTGCGAGTCTGAACAACCATAACCCCCCTTATTACTGGCTTTTCCCTCACACTCCTGTTTTCAGGTCTTTTCTGTGGCTTTTAAACTTTCATGCCTTCCTTCAACGAGATATTTTGACTGGCCCCATTACCTATGATATGTCAAACTCACTCAGCTTCATCCATTTTCCTTCTACCGTTACTATTAGCTGTTACAGTTCCATGTACAACAGTGTACCTTTTCCCAGCTTTGACACTGACCATTCTTCACTTGTAAATATCTCTTGGAATACTTTGTTAATTCCCTGCACACTTCCCTGTCGTTATCCTGGAACATCTTCTAACACTTTGAGTTAGCACAGCTGGAAAAAACAGAGAGCATTTTCTCCACGAATAGAACCAATAAAGTATCTAAACTATTGGAAATGCCTCAGAGAACTGGAAATGTACTCGCTGGAGATAAAAACAAAATTTAATTGCAATAATATTCGTAGGGAAGATACTGGAGGGCCTATTCTCAATTTAGACTCAATTTAAACACTTGGCATTTTATCAACTTTTCCTTAGTAATGTGGTTATGGAAGAGCTGAGTTCTTCCTCGGCTTGAACAGGTCCATCATTCTCAAGCTGATTCTCTCCTGAACTAGTAAACGCCTTCCTAGCATTCCTCTAAAGTTCTTTTATATATTTTCCAATTTTCTGTGCATTTTTTTTTCCACCTTTTAATTTCTATTTTCACTTCTTTGCATATACATGTGCATATCCACCCACCCGTCAGCACATGTATGTGGATATTCACATCCACAAGCAAAGTGTACATAATGTATATCCTGGGTAAAACAACACAAGTGCAGCTAATGCGACATTTTATTGAGGCAACTTTTCGCTCTCCTTGACATAGCTCCTGGAGAGCGAAACGTTGCCACAATAAAATGTCTCATTAGTTGCATTTGTGTCCTTTTACCAAACATATTGTCGGTAATTCTACCAACATTATTACGAAGTGTATATATAAGAACATCTTCACTGCCGTGTGTCGTGTTCGACCCACAAACCTTCATATCCCTCCCTTCACCTTCAGTAATCCAAAACGATCCACCACCTTCCTAATTGGTACATAAAATCTGCTCCATAACCAATTCATAATGAAAACTTGCGTCAGTCATAGGAATAATGTGGACAAAAGAATGACATTAAGACTCAGGTGGGTGAGCCAATGTGTCCAGGCTTGTAATTATTAAAGCCTCACCTGTATAGGTGTGGCCAGGTGAAGGCGGTCACCTGACACCTGGCGTCCAGTGGCACCTCCACGAGTAACTGGTTCTTGCTATCATACGTGTAAATACTTCTGCCATTGAAAAACATTCGATCATTTGGTAATTTTTTTTTTTTTTTTTGCATTTCCCGTTCACAAGGATGCATCCAGGGAGGATTTAATTGTGGATGCGTAAGATACGGAATATCCAAGTTAGTCATAAATACGGAAACATCAAGGAGGGTTACAAGAGTTACGGGATAATGGGTCGCACATCCTGACATATATTTTGGTTTAAGTATTACCACCACACAACCCCAACACACTACCCCAGAACCCACTACTATCCCACTACCATACAACCCCAGCAAACTACCCCAGAAACCACTACTAATCCTCTACACAAACCGACCACACTAACCCACAAAACACTACTAACCTACAACCCCCACCCCCGACCAACCCCACAACCAACCCACAACCCCACCCCCGACCAACCCCACCACCATCCCACAACCCCACCATCTGTCTTCAACACCACCTGCGTGACCTGGTTCTGACAAACAAAAAACGGATAAATAATTCAGATCACTGAAGAGTTCGCAAAACAAAAAGAAGAGTTCACCTTATAGACCAATACAATCAAACCAACACAGATTTAAAGCGTGGCTCGGTTGGTAGCCACCTCAGCTCGCATACTGAGAGACCGGGGTTCGATCCCCGGCACAAGTGGAAATGTTTAGAATGTTTCCTTACACTTGTTACCCCTGTTCACCTAGCAATAAGTAGGTACCTGGATGTTAGATGAACGATGTGGGTCGCATCTGGGAAAGAGAATTAAAGGGCCTCAGTGGAAATAAGACAAACTGTCTGATGACATCCTGACTTTAGTGGGTTATCCTGGGTTACTAACCCTCTGGGTTAACAAGTAAACAAATTATTTTTTCTAACATTGCAAGGAAATCTAAAACCATTCATAAAGATACCTTCTAGGTACACTGGACCAACATTTTATAAGGCTATGACCACATAGATCTAATTTAGGACACCTTGTAATGACAAAGAAATGTGTTCAATCTTAAAATTCTTTCCCGTCTATTTGTATATACTACACAAATAAAATCGCTAGAAATAAGTAATGAGGATCTAATGAAAACACATGGTATCAGTAGCGTCGTGGTTGTCACACACAGCGACAGGTTAATAACAAACAAGTAGGTGGGTAGTGACGAACTATTTTCAAGCGTTCTCTAGAACTGTTAAAAAGAACTTAGTAATCAGTACAAGCCGAGAGGAGGAAGATGGCCAGTGTGATGCGTAATGACGAAGAGGGAAGCACGGTCCTTGCTTCCAGTTACCAACCAATCAACATGATTTCAGTAGTGGGTATAAAGAATAATCACTGTACCGTGGTTGGAATAATTCTAAAATAACCCCGCATTTAGTAGAGGAACCATATGACGACGTTTCAGTTCGTCCTGGACTAGCGTCAGGTCACAAGTGGGTATAAAACACCGACAAGCTGCAAAACAAAGACACAGAGGAGGAGATGAATCTCTCTCAAGACAGTGTTTCGTCTGCCCAAAGTTTTCCAAGTCTACAGAAAGTATATGAGGAACGTGGGAATATACCTTTCGATGAAAGAGAATTCTTCTTCAAGTATTTTTCTACGCTGCATTATTTTCGGCCATTCGTTAGAAACTGCAGACTCTATGCAAATCATCTTTAACTCCCTTAGACGTGATATCACTAAAAGAAGATAAATAGTCCTCCCTACCAACTCGTCTCCATCATTTTCTCCAACACTGAAATCCAAGTAACTTCTACAGCATCCACTACAATCAAAGACTACTAATAAAGGACACCAACAGGTTCAATCCTCTGCAGGGGTATACATAGTCCCTTGCAACTATTGTAACCAAATATACGAGGACGAAACATCCAGAGACCTTCAAACATGAATTTCTGAACACCAATACACCAGCAGAAGGAACGACTTGAAAAACGTCTGTGTTACACCGAAACTCCCACAACCGTTTAATTAATTATAAAGACGCACGACTCATCATCAGGGAGACGCACGACTCATCATCAGGGAGACGCACGACTCATCATCAGGGAGACGCACGACTCATCATCAGGGAGACGCACGACTCATCATCAGGGAGACGCACGACTCATCATCAGGGAGACGCACGACTCATCATCAGGAAGGAAGAGACCCAGAAACACACGATCTTGGAATCATCACTCATTTGAAAATCCAACAATTTCCACCAGAACAACGGATATTACAACTTATCTGAGTCTGTGGAAAAGGGACACTTGTGTACAGTTCAGGACATTTAATAATAAATATCCTGACGTGTACATAAGTGTCCCTTTTCCACAGTTCGTCGGTATCACCATACTATTTACAACCATATCTGAGTTTCTTATTAGGAAACCTCTTCATCGTTATCTTCCTACATAGCAACAGGTCATATCATATAACATGGAGGAACAGTACAGCAGACCTACAAGCACATGAGGGGCAAGTCCTTGTCAAACCTAACGTCTTCTCAGCTCTATATTAGTCCAATCTGCCATTAGTCTGTCCAATAAGTCAGCTTCAACATTCTTCGCCTGACTCTTCACATCACTACGCTCACTATATATACACACAGCCTCTCTCCCCAGGTAGAGCATTTTGGGACCTGATAAAACACACTGTGTGGGCGAGACGTTGTCAATAAAAGATCGCATTAAACCATAAGCATTTTATTATATTCGGTAGCCCGGGGTAAAGCGCTAAACCTGGGAAAGGGTAAGTTTGATCTGAGGAAGGGATTAGATGGAGGTATATGGAGCAAAGCCAACTGACGAAAAGACACAATTGAAGAGAGGAACTTTGCCGAGGCGCTTAATCAAATTTGTAGCCAACTCTTCTTACATAAACAGGTCATCGGAAGGCCCTGTAGGTCTTCACACAGTGACCTCACTGACCTGACCACTTACCTGACAACCCTTGTATAAATCTGGTTGTTGTACTTCAGTGTGTGACTGTAGAATCCTGTTCTGCAAGAGAGACGTCTCAGTAAATTCTTTGCAGTTGTGTTTTTGTTTTCACTTCCTGGGGAAGGGGAGGGTAGCTATTAACGTTACAGCTTCATGTGTGTGATGACTGCAGTAAGCGGCACTACCAGTCATCGTTCAGCAGGTGGCACCACCACTCGTCGGTCGTTGACTTACCTTATCTCCTGCCTCAGTTTATCTGTCCCTACATAGTGTTGATATTATGTTCTCTTTACACACCCCCTCAGACTTCTTGTACACGTGGAATGATAGAGCAGCGTCACAAATATTGCCGGCTGATGCAACCAAGTCACAGGAAGTGCTGGTTGTAAAATCGTCCTAGTGTTACCTCCACAACTCACTGGTACAACATAGGGTCTACCACACACCTCAACCTCAATTTAAATCCTCGTCCTTTTCTTCTGTTCACACACACACACACACACGCTCACACACACACACACGCTCACAAACACACGCACACACACACACACACACGCCCCGATGACATGGTGGCTAGCGCTCTTGCTTCACGCACGGAGGGCCCGGGTTCAATTCCCGGCGGGGCCGAAACATTTCGAAGTGTTTCGTTACACACACACACACACACACACACATACATACAACAGGCCTAGTGTCTAATCGACATGTGCCTAGGACAAAATGGTAACTAACTTCCTGGGGAAGGGGAGGGTAGCTATTAACGTTACAGCTTCATGTGTGTGATGACTGCATTCAGCAATCAGTGAAGAGGCGGGGCCAGGAGCTATGACTCGACCCCTGCAACCACAAATAGGTGAGTACATATAGGTGAGTACACACACACACACGCCAAGTGTCTAATCGACATGTGCCTAGGACAAAATGGTAACTAACTAACACACAGTACACGCCCCGATGGCATGGTGGCTAGCGCTCCTGCTTCACGCACGGAGGGCCCGGGTTCAATTCCCAGCGGGGCCGAAACATTTCGAAGTGTTTCGTTACACACATACATACAACAGGCCTAGTGTCTAATCGACATGTGCCTAGGACAAAATGGTAACTAACAGAGCACTCTACTACAAATTTCTGTTGGTTATAAAAGGAAGGTGGCAACAAGGACAAGGACCTACGGGCCAGTAGGCCTTCTGCAGTGTTTCTCCATTTTTATGTTCTTATTTCTGATTCATGTGATGTGTGTATACCTGTAGGGTTATGATTAAGACACGCAACATGTGCAACAATTGAAATAAGTCACTTTGTCTGATTTTCTGGGGTTATCCTGGGTAATCTACACATATGCTGCTATGCATAATAATTTATGTAACTGTATTTATCCAGTGTAGCTTCAGCCTGGGTAGCCTCAGCCTGGGTAGCCTCACCCAATGTAGCCTCAGCCTGTGTAGCCTCAGCCTGTGTACCTGTACCTGAGTAAACTTACTTAACATGGAGGGTGTTCCGGGTGTGACCGCCTCCTCCGACCGGTCCTTGACCAGCCTCAGGCGCAACTATCTGCTCTGTCAACGACAAGCTTGTTATAGCCGCCATCCCTCAACACCTAATATATATATATATATATATATATATATATATATATATATATATATATATATATATATATATATATATATATATATAATATATATATATATATATATATAGGATGGTCCACCTGGTACAAATTGTGGGACTATAGCCTGGAGAAGTGGATAAAGGCTTCAGAAGAATATTGATTTCTTCCGATGCCATTTGAATATCATTCCTACCCCTTATTTATATATATATATATATATATATATATATATATATATATATATATATATATATATATATATATATATATATATATATATGTCGTGCTGAATAGGTAAAACTTGCAATTTTGGCTTAAATAGCAACGCTCTTCTTGCTGAATAAGGCAAGCGAAAATTTGTGTATACAATAATTTTGCAAAAATCATTCTGACATAACGAAAAAAAAATATTTCATTGTGTTTGTTTATTATTAAATTAGTGTAAAATTATGTAAAATATATTTAGTTGGATTAGGCTAAATTAAATTGCGCTTGTTATAATAAGGTTATGTAAGTTGTCTAAGGTTCTTTTGGTACAAAATTATTAATTTTTACATTAGCATAAATGAAAAAAAATATATCATTAAACGTATAAGAGAAAATTTTAGAAATGACTTAATTTTAAATGAGTTCTTGCTAATTGACCAGTTTTACCTATTCAGCATGACATATACAATTCGACTTAACTTTTTAAAAAAACTGTTTGAAAGAACAAGTTCTCCCCAAATCTCTTTTGTCAAATAGACTCCTTGACATGAGAGATCACACTTTTGATGATTTTATGAGAATTATTCTTCAGAAACATATTGAAATTACTAAAATACAAGAGAAGGAAGCTTTCAAAATATTGAGAAACAAAAAATACTCCTTTAATCAGGCTATTCCATCAGACACACCTGCTCTTCAATGACACTAGTACAGAGAATCCACTTAGATTGCTTCTCTAGTAAAATATTGATCTACAACTTGTGTATGTCTTCAGCGGGATACTTGCCCTACAGGTGCGGTAACCTGAAGATATCTCGCACTCATCAGAAGATGCAAGAGTAACAGTGATCGTGTAGAGGCCATTCGTATTGTGTTCTTTTCTGTGGAAGTGAGCGAGCACTTCCTCCCGTCTGCCTGGAAAATTAACATCTAAGAGCAGTGTGTTTATTTGGTGCTCAGAGGACTTGTGCTGGATGATCCACGTGGGTTTAGCAAGGCACAGCATAGGCAGCAACAGAAAGAGAAGCAGCATCAGCAGCAGCAACAACAGCAACAGCAGCAACAACAGGAGCAGCAGCAGCAACAACAGGAGCAGCAGCGGCAACAACAGCAACAGCAGCAACAACAGGAGCAGCAGCGGCAACAACATCAACAGCAGCAGAGGCGGTAGTCCAATACAAATTATCCTCATTACTAGGTTAAGACTGTGAAGGAACACCCGGCGCGTCTCGTGGCGGGTCTGCAGCTCAAGTTACTCGCCCTAATAAGTACGAACGAGGTTATCCCAGTTGCAAGGAGGTCGTTAATTCTTGCACACACCCACTCTCCTAATGACAGGCTATTACTGGTAATTACCTGCCCACTGACAGAGCCAGCAAAAGTTTCCAGATTGGGGGCTGGCTTCTGCCCACGTTTTTTGGCTTGGGTTGAGGGGGAAGAGGCTAGGTTGATTTTTAGGAGGGCATTTTGCTGGTTTATTATTACTGTATTGGGTGTGAGTTTAGAAGAAGACTTTACGTAAAGTTGGCAGTAGTGAAATCACTTGTATCTAGTGAAGACGGGCTTAGTACTAAGCATTTTCTGTGCTGGTGATTTTGAAGTGAAAAGGATATCCTCTATGAGTTTTAAGTAGTTGCATCAGGTGAAGGCAGAACTTGAGAAAGCTAGGAAAGAGATACAGATTCTTAGAGAGGAGTACCAAGAAAATTCTTACCAGGAACAATGACGAGGATACCAGCCATAATGAATATAAATTGGTTTACAAGGAAGGATTAAAGCTGAACATGAAGTGGACTGAAGAAACTGCTGCTGTCAACACTAATAGCTCCTTCATTGAATTTTCAGACGATTGCGGATCATCCATCAAGGACGCAACAAAAACCATTAGTAAATGTAAAAATGTTCTTGTAGTAGACGAGTCTCAAATTAAAATTTATAGAAAGTGTTTTTTGCAGCATGGATAATAAGAGGAGGCAGCGGGTGTGTTTTCCTGGGGTTGAAATGGAGGATATACTTAACAGATTAGTAAATATCAAGACTGAAAATGGGAGCAACCCTATTATCTGCCTCAGGATGAAATAATATTTGGAAGCATTGGAGGAACTGCTTACTACATATAGGAAAGTGGTAGATATGAATAGAAACAAAAAGATGGATCCTTGTTATATGTGGCATTCACCACAGAGGGAGTGGGAAAACAAGGGACTGTGGCACTACAGATTTTTTTTTTTTTAAAAACATATTTATACAGAGCATAAAAATATATAATGTATGGAACCCATGATTTTGATACATATATGGAAACTCCAACATTTCCAGACTATATAATTAATACTACATACATATTGGTCCCATGGAACTGAGGACTACAAAACATGAGTCTTTAAATTTTCTACTGTGCATTATCTCCGTCTTTGCCTCTCCTATGCTTCTGTTCCTTTGACAGACATTATAATTATGTTCATAACTATATATATACACCCAAGGTATAAATATATCCTCGTATGTTGTTAGTACCCAACACCTCCGTGCCGTGTTTATTCTCTCCTTTGCATTGTACTATGCAATAAGCACTTACAAAAACTAGTAAATGTAATTTTCCCCCAACCTAATAATACAACAGTATGTACAACAAATTCTTCCCTGCACTTTCAGTGCTTCAACAACATGTACATATTCTCTCATTACATACATTTATTTACTTCTTCTGTACCATTATAGTACAACACCAATCTTACTCCCGAGGCCTTTCCCCGATGTACATACCAATACTTTGTGTATATCCTGGTGTGTTTATACATGAAACTGTATTCATCTCAATTTCAGTGTATCAGTACACTCGTCATATATGATAATCCGTTGCTCTATATAAATTAATACATATATTTTTGTCATGAAATCTTTTGCTAAAGGATACTCCACTCATCTTCTATACCTACATACACACTTCCACATTCACCCTGACTGTAAGCTTCGTGGTTACTATTCTGTACCTCAGTACAGTGATACAGTATTTTATCCACTAATAGCTTGGAACAACGTTGTTAATATTAATATATTTTCAACTAAGGTATACAACCTCGACAATGCATTAACTACGGCTTCCCATCCACACTACTTTCACTGATTATTGCCTTGCCATAGCACATACGCTACATAACGCCTCCACCTCACCTATCCTGCTTTATGCAAAGTAAACCTTCATTTTACCCCTTACGTTAATGAATTCAAGTCGTCTGTCTCGTCCGTCTGTTTTAGTAATTCACCACCACCATATACACTACCCCTTCCCTCCGCGTTTCACAATCCGTCCCCCTTTTGCATCAAAATTTTTGTCATCAGTCCACCCTTCCCCCCCCCCCCATATTTCCCTACTTCCTTATTCCTGTACATACTTACATACGCCACCTACGTTACCCCCCCCTTGTTTAATCCTTTTTCCTTCCTTACTACCCCTACATTCCGCATGTACCACCACCCAGCAAACCCTACCCTCCCTAACTTCCCCCATAGTACTACCCCCTCGTGTCAAGCCCTTTTACAAACATTATATCCTATGCTTCCAATAAGTCCCCTAAACTCATGTCTTCATATTCCTCAGAGAAAACCCTCTCTCATCTCCTCCCATACACACTTCTATTCCTATTTCTTGTTCTAATCATACTTCCTGCAAGCGCCCTGATACGCTCCCTTACCCCAGTGGTTTTTAACCTCCATGACACGCACACATAGTCGACCATTAAGTGCATTAATCCCCTTCACACCTGTTGACTCATTCCATTTATATCCAAACTTATTGCCCTTAATAATACTCTACCCATCCATTCCCTTACCAGCCCTAAATCCTCACAAAAATATATTGCATGCAACCCGGTTTCCTGTTTCCCACACCTGTCACAACTCCCGTCTTTAACTATACCCATCCTAAATAAAGCTGCTTTCGATGCCACCGCCCCATGTAAAAATCTATATATAAGTTCTCTATCTCTGGACCTCAACAACAAACCCTTTAATCCCTTCCAAATATTGCACCAATTATACATAGGGTATTCCCCTACACCTTCTACTACACTTTTACCCCACCCAAGTTTCTCCATATCACTTGCGGCTAACTTATGAACATTTTTTATCAACATTATATTTCTCAGGAGGTCCCAACACTGCCCCAACATCTTTCCTCCCCACCACCTACCTAATTCTTCTGCCACTTTACCCCCCCCCGACCTGCCTCTACCCCACCCCCACGTATAACACATCTTTTAACATACATACATATTAATCTACGTTCTATCGCTATTGGCCCCAAACCCCCCATCTCCACCCTATTTCGAACTATTTCCTTTCTAATCCATGGTTTTCCAAACGCCCAAATGTATCGAAACACTTTAACCTCCAACGTGTGTACGTCGTCTTGCATTAATGGGTATATCACCGCAACATGCCAAATCTTACTATATATCAATGTATTTACCACTACCACTGGTCTCCATCCTTTCAATCTATCCATTGCAATTTTCACTGTCTTACCTGAATTCACACATCGCACTTCCACTTCATTACTCATATATATTACTCCACATATCTTAATTTTTTCCACTATTAACCACCCATGCCTCTCTCCCAACCTACCTCCCACCCACCTACCTACCTCCAATAATAGCGATTTGGCCCCATTTACCCTCATTCCAGTTTCTCTACAAAAAAACTCTATTATACATCCCACATTGACCAGTCCCTCTACGTTGCCTACGAGCACAGTAGTATCATCAACATATCCCACTATCTCCTGCACCTCACTCACTTCCTCCCCTCCCCTCCCCCTACACCCTCCTTAACTAGTCTGTAGAATGGATCTTGCATACATGTAAATAGACTTTGCGACAGAGGGCATCCCTGCCTTAATCCCTTTTCCATTTTTACCATCCTCCCCACATGACCATTCACCTGCACTCGTATGTAATGAGAGAATATGTACATGTTGTTGAAGCACTGAAAGTGCAGGGAAGAATTTGTTGTACAAACTGTTGTATTATTAGGTTGGGGAAAAATTACAGTTACTAGTTTTACTAGTACAATGCAAAGGAGAGAATAGAGTAAACACGGCACGGAGGTGTTGGGTACTAACAACATACGATGATATATTTATACCTTATACACTGTTTCAACCCATCCTACCACTTCCTCCCCAAACCCCTGACGTCCCATAATTTCATAGAGCACCTCCCTCTCACACTGTCATATGCCCGTCTCCAATCTAACAGTAATACCCCCGTCCCTCTACGCTGCCCTTTATATACTTTTTAATTCTTTCATGACCTCTGATCATGCTTCTCCCTGGTATCCCACACTGCCCTTAATCAATCACTTCTCCTAATACTCTTTTCAACCTATTTCCCAATACTTTTGCAAAAATCTTATAATCCGCATTCATCATTGCTAAAGGCCTGTAATTACTCATAGTTACTCCTGTTCCCCCTTTCTTAACTAACACCACCACACCAGTGCACTGATCAGTTCCTAAACATCCCTGCTCCTTCATTGTATTTAAGAGCCATACCAAACATTCCCTCAATACATTCCAATGTATCCTATAAAAGTCATTAACTATTCCATCTATCCCTGGAGTCTTTCCCTTACTTAACCCATCCACCGCCTCCCATACCTCTTCCTCACTAATAGGACCTTCCATACTTACTCATTCCCTCTCTCCCACCTTTGCTCTTATTCCCTCCATAATCGTGCTTCTCTCTGATATGCCCACCCTATCCCTTCTCCAATACCTCTCGAACCATTTATCCACATAGACATCCATCGCCTCAGTCGTCCTTAATCTTTGCCCCTGCACATAACTCTCCAACGTCTCCTCCACTTCTATTCAATTTACCGTCATAACATCCCTCCTTTTCCTACATTTGCTCAAAACATACTTCGAAGGCCTGTCTCCCCATAATACATCATCCATCCCCACCTTCAACCGACAAGCATCAAATCGTTCATTCTGTATCTCTCTCAGCCTTTCTTTCAATCCCCTTATCTCCTGCACTGCATTGGGTCCGTTCTTCTCGTAACATCTGGACAAGAGCCTCTCTATGTACTTTTGCAACCCAAACGACCAACCTACCTCCTCTCTCCCCAACCTTGTATAAAAACCCTTTATACCCACTTTTGCCACTTTTCCCACCACACTATTATACTTTCTCCCGACTCGATCTGCCTCTTACCTTGCTCCCACAACCCCTTCCACCATTGTGCTAAACTTACCTGTTTGTCCTCCCCACCCAACAACTTCACATTTAATTTCCAGTAGCCCCTATACCATCTAACTGCCCCTTCCCAACTTACATCTACTAGAACACCTCTATGGTCCGAAAACCCTACATCTATCGTTTGCACACCTTCAGCCACTATCAGATCTGACCCATATATCCTATCCAATCTGGCTGCATAACCCTTACGAAAGTATGTGTGCTCCACCCTCTCCCCCCACCTACCACGTCCTTCAATCCCACACTATTTAATACATCTCTTAAGACCCCTAACACACATCCCGCTCCCCTAGGTTCTACATCTCTATTTCTAATGACGCAGTTCCAATCCCCTCCCACTAGAAGGATGGGAGAGAAGGATGGGAGAGGAGAATGAGAGAGATGGATGGGAGAGAAGGATGGGAGAGGACGGGAGAGGATAGGAGAGGAGGATGGGAGAGAAGAATGGCATCCCTCCTAAGGCATACACCAAATATTCATTCACAAATCCATCCTTGACCTTCCTGGAAAACTCCGCCGGCATATAAACCCCTACAAAGCATACTCTGACTCCACCCCATTCCCCATCCACCTTCACTATACATCCCCCCCCCACACTCCGCCCATGCTATCAAATGAAAAGGGCTTGACACCTTTATAACTACCGCAACCCCACCCTTTAATCTCCCTGAAGACCCAGCATATACATCATATCCTTCCAAACGTAAGTCTCTTCCATTCCTATAATTATGTTCCTGCAAAAAACCCACTTGCACACCATAACATCTCAATGTCACCTCCACCCACTTCCTTTTAACCTCTGCCCTCATACCATTTACATTAATAGTTCTTCTTCTTTCAACAAATCGGCCTCTTCCCACCAAGGTGGGGTGGCCCAAAGAGAAAAACAAAAGTTTCTCTTTTTAACTTTAGTAATGTATACAGGAGAAGGGGTTACTAGCTCCTTGCTCTCGGCATTTTAGTCGACTCTTACGACACGCATGGCTTACGGAGAAAGAACTCTGGTCCACTTCCCCATTGAGATAAGAGGAAATAAGAACAAGAACTAGTAAGAAAATAGAAGAAAACGCAGAGGGGTGTGTATATATATGCTTGTACATGAATGTGTAGTGTGACCTAAGTGTAAGTAGAAGTAACAAGACATACCTGAAATCTTGCATGTTTATGAGACAGAAAAAGAGACACCAGCAATCCTACCATCATGTAAAACAATTACAGGCTTTCGTTTTACACTCACTTGGCAGGAAGGTAGTACCTCCCTGGGCGGTTGCTGTCTACCAACCAACTACATAGTTATACACTGGAAAACAACAATGAAGGTTTACCTCTCGACCTTGATGTATGCGTCACTTCAGTTTTCCCTGTGCCTCCTGCTCTGTTGACACATTTCCCACCCTTGGCACCTTCCTTAAATTGCATCCCTCCCTTTCCCCTCTTTGGCGCATCCACCAAAGGCTTTTTACATGTTCTTTGCGCAGGCGTTAATACATCCTCTCAATCTGATGAGGCTACCGATCTCTTTCAGGATTCCCCCGACACTACCATGCCTTTTCCACTTTCTTGCTCATGCACTTCCACACACACCTTCTCACATACTAACCCTTGTACCCCAGTTCTATCCGCTTCCATTTCAACACCTAGTTCATTGTCTTCCCCCAAGATTTCTCCTGCTGTCGCACTTAACTCCAGCAAGGTCTCAGCTATGAGGCTCTCCAATACCCCCTCCAAAGACATATTGGGACTGGCCTCCCCTGTACCCTCCTCCTCTTTTACTATTTCTCGTTGCTCCACTGTAGCCATCGGAGGGAGTGTTTGACATGTCCCTGCGCTGCCCTCCACTATCTCTCCCCATGACCTTGTAGATGGCTCCTGCCCCAACATAGTTGTTTCCTGTCCCTCTTCCGTCTTGCTTGTTCGATTCATACCCTCCTCAAATCGTTGCTGCCCTCTCTTTGGACAATTCGCTGCTACATGTTCGAATGCTCCACATGTACGGCACGTTCGTTGTTGACCCACGTACGTTATGTACACCTGGGTCCTGAACTCAGGCATAACTATGTATGACGGTATGGGCTGCCTGATGGACATCTTCAATGAATAAGATCCCTCCATGAATCCTTCGAAGGGGCCCTCATGCCACTTTCCCACATTCGCTGCATGTACAATCCCATATTCTTTGAAGACTGCCGTTAAATCCACTGGATCCGCCTCAAACGGTACGTTTCTCACCTTATCCATGTATAGGACAGTGAGACGTCCCTCAACTGCACCTCCATACTTGAGTTCACTGCATATACTCGATCTTGATACTTGTCGACCAACCTTTCATACTCCTGAGTTGACGACAATTTCACAAATACTCTGATTAGTCCATTTAGGGCCACTCCATATAGGTCACCTATGTCGATCTTGTAGATATTCTTCAACACCATAGTTAAGACTAGCCGCTGAGGACGGGTGTAACACGGCCTTCACTATTTCAATACAGACAGTGTTGATGCGACGTCTACCAGCTGCCGCCATGTTGGTGAAAATAAAGTTGCGTCTCGGCGCCACCAGGAGGCAGAGCACCAACGTCCGCCCAGTATGGTCGCTGGACGGGGAATGAACTATAGATTTAGACAGTAAAAGATATCAGCACTGACACTAAGGACTATAAAAATAACAGTTATCAAAAAAGTTAAGTCAAATTGAGGATAAGCAAGGCCATGTAAAAGAAACTCATACAAAAACATTTGGCAATGATAATAAAATAAAAAGTGAAAAAGCAAAGATGAACAAGGAAAAGCTACAGAGGAAAACTTTCATTGTATAGGTTTAGAAATAAGAGTTGAGATTGATTGCATGTGCAATAACTGTCCATGTTGATACAATAAATAAGACATGACTTATTTTGAAGAGGCAGGACGTTCCTGCCGAGTACCACATTGAAGGATTTAAATTGTTTCACGTTGATAAAAGAAATAACGGGAAGGGGGGTTGGTGTTATAACTTCAAGCAAACTTTAACTGCTGCATGAAGACAGATATAAAGACTGAAGGAACAGGCACGGAATCTGTCTGGGTAAAATTTCACCACATGAAAAGTTACTTTTAGGTGTTATACCGATCCCAGGGCTTAGAAAGCAACAACCTTAAGGCTTCAAGCCATGAAAATGTAGTAACATTGGTAGATTTTAGCTTCAGCTAATTTGACTGAACTCTATGATTGGAAATCTGAGTCGAATAACTTCCTGGAGGTTTTTCAGGATTTTTAAGTCTGTGGCAACCAACTAGAGGTAATAAACTGCTTGACCTAGTTATAAGAAACTAGGAGAACCTCAAGATGGTGGGAGTATACGTAGTGTGCTGATACTCTACTGTATATTTGGGTTACAGGGTGGAAATATCCACAGTGTGTTGCCACCCTATTATATATGACAGTTACATGGTGGGAATACCCACAATGTTCTCCTACCCTATCCCATACGAGTTACATACTGGGAACCCCCGTCATATACATGAGGGACAAAACTGGTCCCAGCACTGACGTGGGATTTTCCCTTGCAGGAGCAGTGTACAGGTAAACCTCTGCTTATCTTCATACCTCCTCCCTTGATCATCACACTCTCCTTTCCTTATACATTCACCCATCCTGTGTAGTATCGTTCCACTTAACCTTGCCTTCTTTTCCAGTCTGTGGATCACTCCTTGATGTGATATACTATCCAGAGCTTTCTTACTGTCTCAACAGTAATTTCGTTCCCTTTTGCTCTTCTAGTGTGTGAACTCAGTGTCTTGTAGGCATATCTTGATTTGTTCTCCATATGTGTGTGTGTGTGTGTGTGTGTGTACTCACCTAATTGTACTCACCTAATTGTGGTTGCAGGGGTCGAGACTCAGCTCCTGGCGTGTGTGTGTGTGTGTGTGTGTGTGTGTGTGTGTGTGTGTGTGTGCATGCTCACCTATTTGTGGTTACAAAGGTCGAGTTTCAGCTCCTGGCCCCGCCTCTTCGCTGATCGTTGTGTGTGTTTGTATGCGTGTACTCACCTAATTGTGATTGCAGGAGTCGAGTCGTAGCTCCTGGTGTGTGTGTGTGTGTGTGTGTGTTTTTTTTGTTTCTCTATATTTCTGGGTTGAGAAGTCAGTCGTGTCTTGCATGGATTTTTTCCTTCATGTAGCTGAATGACTCGTTGTGTTTCCGAATAACACTCTAACGCTCCCAGGTTTTTTTCCTTTCAGTATGCTAATCTCTTGCTACCTTTCTGTCTATATTCTCGTTATTATTTTATTTATTTTAATCACGGGGAAGACTGTATATACTCGTACACCAAGATGCAGTGGTCACTTGCTCTCTCTCTCTCTGCCCCTAGTATTCAACCAATCCAGTGTCAGATTCACTTTGGGTAACTATCAGTTACAGTCTTGCTAATTCATCTGTTCACTATGTTCGTAAGTACTGGAGTTGTAAAGTGTTGCACAAAGTTCTTGTTACCATGTCTACTAGTTGTACTCACACTGTCTACTCCATCACACAGGTTCTGTATTTCCCAGTCTATCTCTCTGTGCTTAAAATTTTCCACAATCATGAATTTTGCTTTCTATATTTTAATTACAGAGCTGCCTGCCCTCTCAGCGATGCATTTGGTAACGATATCGTCTTTGTATATCTTATTTTAGGTCTCATATTGAATTTTAGATAACAGTAGCCTAATTGCTACTACTGCAATTTGCAAAGCCTCTGCAGTCCTGTCTTTCCATTTCTTCACTCCATTCTTTTCAGATGACTAAGGCAACCTTTCACCCCCTCTTCTCCCCTCTCTCTAATCTCCTCTTATTATCTCGTGTTCTCGGGTGCATTACATCCTATTTTACCCCTGGTGAATTTTATTCCTAGTGTTACTTAAGTCTTGTTTATTTCCTTAAGAGCTTAATTCATCCACTTCGTTAAAGACCCTCGTCATCATTTATGTCTAGATAAGACACAAATGCAGTGTAATGCGATCCTTTATTGACAACGTTTCGCCCACACAGTGGGCGTGTTTAAAAACCATTTCCCTCCAGCATTTGTGTCTAGAGCTTTTAGGCTTATATTTAGATTAGATTGTGCCACTGGAGTTTTGAGACTCTCTGACCGCAGGTTCGAACCCCACCCGTGGTATGTTTTTTTTTAAACGGCTAGTATATTGTGCACCCCATATCCATCCTGTGAACGGTAGCGCAAGAGCATGTGAATACACAAAAGGTCTAGGAACTAGGCCCTGAAAGGGTTAACAGGAGTACATTTGTATTTATATATACAGTTTACTTATCTGTTACAAGCAAATTTAGGAAATTTGCTAATATATCTGTTATCTTATTTTCATTAATAAGATATCTTGACATATCACATAGGTTATTATACTATCTCTATATTCCTCAATAAGTGGACTAATTAAGCACATACGCTTAGAGAAGCTACGATAACACTGATTTTTTGAAGTACGTACATTGAGTGGGGATGGATGGTGGGTAGAATTATTACTACATTCCTAGAGAAGCGCTAAGCCCCCATGAGTCATATAACTCCTTCGGAATGACGGGGTGGGGGGACTAGTTTGTTTTGATCCGAGAAAAGGCAAGGTAGCTCCAATTACCTAAATCAAGAGCCCTTCATGAGCACCAGTGCACCCTTCTCTTGAAGGAGGGGGAGGGGATCATGAAGTCAGGTGTGGGAGGGTAACAGCTGGGAGGAATGAGGGAGGCTGTGTTGGAGAAACAAGACTGGAGGGTGGAAGTGATGGTGCCTACCTCCCTCACCTCACCATTAAAAGCTTCGCCTTCTCAACATAGATATCATATAAAAGTGCTAAATCTTGGAAGTGCTGCAACACCTGCGGCATTTGCAAAGTTACATCCATTTATGTGTCACTTGAACCACCACTTAACAAACGTGAGGCTCAGCTCTCAGTAACACAGAATTTCCTTGAGAAGCAACACGAGGCTTCTCCTCTTACATATGCTTACAAAATTTGCACACGAAAATCACTTCCTACGAAAGCAAAAGACTGGGCTGGAGATGCAACATCCCCCTATTGAAAAGCAGGGGCGCCACGAATACACTAAGAGACAACACAATAAGTGTCAGGGGCCAAAGACTGTTCAACCGCCTCCCAGCATACATAAGGGGGATTACAAATAGACACCTAAAGTCAGTACCTGACCAGCCGGGCTGTGATCCCCGAAACCCTCAACAGGTATACTCCAGGTGGTGCTGTAATGCGCACATGAGGAGAAAATAAACTCATTATATTCACGCTGAAGCATATAGTGCCCGGGGAATGGTAGGAAATCATGTTTGATTCGAGGAAGAGGAAGGTAGCATCAAGAGCCCCTCACTTGTACCAAGGCACCGTCCAGGAAAGAAAGAAATAGGATTTTGCACATTAGCAATATTAAATGTTATTCATTTATGTTTAATGTGTTTGTTGTAGTGTTTGGCGGAGTTGCGCAACAGAAGAGTAGGACAGGTTAGTGAAGGTCACCTGACCAGGGTGACCTACTGACCCATCCTCCCTCCCTCACGTGTGTTCACTATACCACACACACACACACACACACACACACACACACGACGACAACCAGCAAAGAGGCGGAGCCAGAAGCTACGAATCGACCCCTGCAACCACAAATAGGTGAATACAAATAGGTACGTACACACACACACCATTTATTACCTTCTACTCCAATGTTACGTTGTTCACACCCTCGCTGCGTAGTTGTAAATGCATCAGATGTAAATAATCTGTTGAGATGACAAACAGCATCCAGCCATTACACCACTAACATTTGTTAACTAACTGATAATAACAGTTACCTTGTACGGATGTCTGGATTTCATTCAAGTGTGGAATATTACCATAGGTAATTTTCGAAGTAAACGTAATTATCACAAATACAAAGACAATTATAATTCTTCATTACGCTAATATTCAGAGAATCATTATACCTTGTGTACTCAGCGATAAGTTACGCTCGCTTATGGGCTACCAATCAGCTGTTCTGGGCCCTAGAGGAAGCGTAAGAACAAGAGTGCCCTTCAACGAGCATAACATAGGTAGACGAACAAGAGAACACTACTTATGCTCTGGTCTGAGTGAAAGTGTTGTGACCCTTCCACGCACATTTCGATTTGCTGCGACGAACGAAACTGAGTGGTGCAGGCGGGAACAGTATATACGAAGACTACTGACGATAATCTTGTGACTTGGTGAGTGCTTACTTTATCTCTGTGTTTACTAATGAATCTAATGGATCTGTGTCGCATATGAGATACCAAAATATAGTCGAGGTGACTACAACAATTACGAACAGTGTTTCTCATGTATCGATCAAAATACTCCATAGAAACCTTCATAATCCTGGAAAAATAATAATTAAAAAAAAAAAAGCTGTTGTGATGTGCTTCTGTGCATGTGTCTGTCACATTATAATAGCATATATCAGGCGAGTATAATCACGAAACGTGAGAATTGGCGTCAGTGGAAATGCCAAGGTGGTAGTGAGTCCAGGGACAAGTGCGTTCCTATGTTGTCTTTGTTGAAGCCTCACTCACACTCTCACCCATGAAGGATATATACACTGACATCTGTGTATCTCCCAATATATGTACAGTAATCTGTATCACACTCGCTCACCCATGAAGGTATATTTTTTATAACATCGGCCGATTCCACCAAGGCGGGTCCGAAAATTTCATCATCATTCACTCATCACTGTTTCCCAGTCAGTTAACTAACTTACACTCCTTCATGTCGAGTCATGTGGTGAAGGTGATATTATTGTTCATAATATCATGTAGTCGATAAGCTTCAAACCGATAATCGATCGCTAGCGCTCTCAGCTCACACACTGAGGTCCAGGAGGTCGATCCCCGGTACAGGTGGAAACATTAGGACGTGTTTCCTTAAGACACATGCTGTCCAATGTTCACCCATCAGTAATATGGGTTAGTCGACTGGTGTGGGTCGCATCCTGGGACGAAACTGACCTAATTTGCCCGAAATGCTCTGCATAACAAGGTTTTTTTTATATAGTAGTATGTCATTGATGTCAGCTAAGCCTGTATACCTTGTACAAGTACTTGTAGAAATAAAAGATTATATTATATAAAAGATTGGAATCACAAGGACACCCAGTGAAAATATATTACATTATTTGACTACCGGGTTATCCTGTTATCCTAGGTTAAACCTATATAATGTACTGTGTGTGCTCATTAACCTGTGTGTCCTTAAGACCACTTGATAGAATTTAAACTTACTTATGAGACTTAAAACAACACAGTTTCTCACTTTGTATATATTCTCTCGTGAACAAACCACCGCTCATACTAACATTAAAAAATTAAATATACAACCAAATCAAAGCCAGTTATAATATTATTCACGACTATATCAAAGTAATATAACTCAAAGCTAAATAAAAGCAATATAACTCAAAGCTAAATCAAAGTACGTAATTTAACTAAATCAAAGTAATATAACTCAAAGCAATATCAAACTACTGCAGCTGCAAAAATTATTACATTTGTTTTTCTACATCTTTAATACAATCCACTGTGTTAGTGAGGGGCTTTTGATACAAAAAAATTAACTTGATCTTTCCTTCCTTGGCTCGAACCTGTTTGCTTCCCATTCACTCAAACGCTCTATGACCCCCAACAGGTTTATTGCTCCTCTGTGAATGCAACAATAAGTGATTGTACTTGTCTCTAGTAATGTACAATGTAACTTCCCATTTGTATCAAATAGGTTTTTATAGGCTTCAATTCAATTATTCGTTGTGGGACCTGCTTTTTTACTGCAAGAATTACTCGATGAGGCTTCATAAACATTGCTTGTGACACTCTATTATCTATTGTATGTCTATTGTATGAGTGTATTGTTTTCATTAACATGGTATGTACATTACTCCATGAGTGACAGACACGGGGACCCATAAGACAGGTGAGGCGAGCTAGGGCATCATGAGACAGGTGAGGCGAGCTAGGGCA
This sequence comes from Cherax destructor, assembly GCA_009830355.1. Taxonomy (NCBI): domain Eukaryota; kingdom Metazoa; phylum Arthropoda; class Malacostraca; order Decapoda; family Parastacidae; genus Cherax; species Cherax destructor. The sequence continues at coordinate 62,447 of WNWK01001825.1, read as the reverse complement.
TCATGAGACAGGTGAGGCGAGCTAGGGCATCATGAGACAGGTGAGGCGAGCTAGGGCATCATGAGACAGGTGAGGCGAGGTAGGGCATCATGAGACAGGTGAGGCGAGGTAGGGCATCATGAGACAGGTGAGGCGAGGTAGGGCATCATAAGGCAGGTGAGGCGAGGTAGGGCATCATAAGGCAGGTGAGGCGAGGTAGGGCATCATGAGACAGGTGAGGCGAGGTAGGGCATCATAAGACAGGTGAGACGAACTAGGGCATCATGAGACAGGTGAGGCGAGGTAGGGCATCATAAGACAGGTGAGGCGAACTAGGGCATCATGAGACAGATGAGGCGAGCTAGGGCATCATGAGACAGATGAGGCGAGCTAGGGCATCATGAGACAGATGAGGCGAGCTAGGGCATCATAAGACAAGTGAGGCGAGCTAGGGCATCATGAGACAGGTGAGGCGAGCTAGGGCATCATAAGACAAGTGAGGTGAGCTAGGGCATCATAAGACAGGTGAGGCGAACTAGGGCATCATAAGACAAGTGAGGTGAGCTAGGGCATCATGAGACAGGTGAGGCGAGCTAGGGCATCATAAGACAAGTGAGGCGAGCTAGGGCATCATAGCAGGAGGACAGCAGGTGAGGCGAGCTAGGGCATCATGAGACAGGTGAGGCGAGGTAGGGCATCATAAGACAGGTGAGGCGAACTAGGGCATCATAAGACAAGTGAGGTGAGCTAGGGCATCATGAGACAGGTGAGGCGAGCTAGGGCATCATAAGACAAGTGAGGTGAGCTAGGGCATCATGAGACAGGTGAGGCGAGCTAGGGCATCATGAGACAGGTGAGGTGAGCTAGGGCATCATGAGACAGGTGAGGTGAGCTAGGGCATCATGAGACAGGTGAGGCGAGCTAGGGCATCATAAGACAAGTGAGGTGAGCTAGGGCATCATGAGACAGGTGAGGCGAGCTAGGGCATCATAAAACAAGTGAGGTGAGCTAGGGCATCGTGAGACAGGTGAGGCGAGCTAGGGCATCATGAGACAGGTGAGGCGAGCTAGGGCATCATGAGACAGGTGAGGCGAGCTAGGGCATCATAAGACAAGTGAGGCGAGCTAGGGCATCATGAGACAGGTGAGGCGAGCTAGGGCATCATAAGACAAGTGAGGCGAGCTAGGGCATCATGAGACAGGTGATGGGATATGAGACAGTGAGGCACTAGGGCATCATGAGACAGGTGAGGCGAGCTAGGGCATCATGAGACAGGTGAGGCGAGCTAGGCACATGAGACAGGTGAGGCGAGCTAGGGCATCATAGCGTGCAAATTCAACGGGATGCAAAGTATTTTTTCTATTTTTTTAATTATATATATATATATATATATATATATATATATATATATATATATATATATATATATATATATATATATATATATATTATAGGATGGGGTCCACCTCTGGTACAAATTGTGGGACCCATAGCCTCGGAGAAATGGATAAAAAGGCTTCAAGGAAGAATATTTGGATTTCTTCCTAACAACTCAGGTTGTCAGGGACAGAAAATGTACTTTTAATGCTATTCTCTAATTTATTGATAAATTTTCTTTGGCTTGGCAAGAGCTGCAAAAACTCATTGATCATGTTTTTAAAAGTAAGAGTACAGCAATATAACTGTAATATTGTCCTCGGTAAATTATATTTTTGGCATATTAAGTGATTTAGGCATATTCTGCTCGGAGCTGTTCTCAGTGCCGAGTGACTTTTTTTTGTTGTTGTTGTAATTCGTTTGACGTCCGTGATCTCATTTGTTCAGAGACCTTAGAAATGTTTTTTTGACCATGCTAAATAAAGTTTTATGGCTGGTAACGGTATCAATCAAACCATTGGTAGAATGCGCCATGGCAGCAGCATCGCTCGAATGCACCTACTGCCCTGCTTATGTTTCAGTGTTTTTCGTCTATTTTTGTTTTATTTCGAACTACGCAGATCCCTTTTTCTTGCTATATTATTAATTAGGGAAGTAATTACTGCGCAGATTAAACTCTCTTACTCATAAATTTAGTATTGCATAAATTATCCTCAACTCTGCCTGCACTTGTTTTTTAGATAGTATAATTAAATATAAAAATAGGAAAAAACGTTAGATTTTCTACGACAACGTCACACAAGGTCTGCCCAGCTGGTCGGTTGCGTCAACCAACACAATACACAAAAGCCTTGTGTGGCCAAGATGTAAAATGAGGCGAATGTTACCTGCTAGTCCAGTGAGTGAGGCATCTTACCTGGCCATTACCGCAAGCAGCGGGGGTCTGGTTAACACCAAGATGCGTCAAGTGTATTCACAAAACATTACGCAAATTTAGATTTTTGCAAGTGTGTTAGGTAGTAAGGCATGTGTAAACGCCTGGGATAACCTAGTTTAGTCAAACACAATGACTAATTTTCCATTGGAGACCTTGATATCCGCCTCTCAGCCTCGGGTAACCACTGGCCTTGATTCTTCTTACTAATTAATGACGTGTATATATATATATATATATATATATATATATATACTTTTTTGGGTTATCCTAAGTAATTTACGAATATTAAACATAAGAACATAAGAAAGGAGGAACACTGCAGCAGGCCTGTTGGCCCATACTAGGCAGGTCCTTCACAATCCATCCCACTAACAGAATAATTCCCCCACCTAATTTTCAATTCTACCCAAGAAATAAGCTTTGAAGATTCTATTAACTCAAGTGCGAGTCCCACTCAAATCCAACCCCTCTCACTCATGAATTTATCCAACCTAAATTTGAAACTACCCAAGGTCATAGCTTCAATGATAATTGTATGATAATTGTACTTACGTGTTCCTGTACCTAAATAACTCACATATATACATATACTGAGAGGTATGTAGTAGGAGACAGTTTGATCTGTTAATTTGTTTTAGTGAGAGTGGAACCATAGTGGTAATACGCCAGAAGTTGCCTGTCACTGCGTTTCCCCCTGACAAAAAAAAAACAAAAGTTTGAGTAGATACTTTACAAATACACCAACACCACTGAAGATTGTATAATTAAATGATTAGTTTATTTACTTGTTGGCTCAATGTTTAAGTTTGTGAGACGAGGTAACCATTTCGTCTAAGTTGCAAGGTTTAACTGTCTTGGAGGAATCAACAGTTGCTCCCACCTGAAACATCACTGTTAACTTGTGTTATCTAGATGCACTACGATCACTGCGCGATCCAAGAAAGGTATCTCCATATTCCATAAGCCCAGCCTCCTCTACCTCAGTACATGCAAAAAGGAATAGTGCAAAGTGGTGATAGAATTGTAGTGGAGCAAAATATAAAAGTAGGTATATGAGTCTGCATATGTGTGCATTTATGAATGTACACTTTTTATACGTGCATGTTTATATATGTGTATATGCATTAATACATGTATTCTTGTTGGAATGCATGTACACCAATGTATGAATGTGCATATGTAGGCATGTGTCTCTACATGTTTATGTATCCTTATGTTTGTGTATTTGTGCTAATGTATAAGTATACATATACGTGTGCATATGTATACGTGTGTATATGTATTGCATGTGTGTGAATGTATTAACAATTAAGGCAATCACTGGGCAGTGTTGGAGTGTAAGTCCCTTAGAGTTAAGTGTGGTGGGTTGTCTAATGATGTAGCGCACACACATCAAATGATGTTATCTTTTAATCTTTAAGGTGTGGACGGGTAAGCCAGAAAAAGGCCTCAGTTAGATGACCCAAAACTCCAGTGGTGGGTCATAACATGGCTTAGGCCCGTGGCAGGGAGCATTTGGGGAGGGGGGGAAGTAGTAGAAATGAACTTTGTTGAGAATAAGCTTCTCCAGAAGAAGCCTATTCCACAGGCAAACCTCTATAAAGTTCCTCTCTTCAAACCGGGAATATAGAGATAGACAGTATAATAACCTATGTGGTATGTCAAGATATCTTATTAATGAAATTAAGATACCATACATATTAAGCGTATTTCCTAAATTTGCTTGCAACAGATACATGAACTACAGATATAAATCCAAATGTACTCCTGTAAACCCTTTAGGGGCCTAGTTCCTAGGCTCTTTTGTGTATGCATATGCTCTTGCGCTACCCTCCACGGGATGGCTATGGGGTGCACAGTAAATTAGCCGCTTCGGCGGTAAAATCTAAAAAAAAAAAAAAAATCTCTTCAACTTTGTTTCGTTACTTGGCTTTACGTCACTTTGCCTCCAGAAAGTATTTGTCTTGTACCTTAACTTACCAGAGTATGTGGTGCGTTGGACCTGGATATTGATGCTTCTAATCTAAAGATACGAAGTGTTGCACATGTGGCATATCTATCAACTTGACGGTACTGTATACATTGATAACTGTGATGTGTGTTGTCCTATCACAGAACTGTGATGTGTGTTGTCCTATCATAGAACTGTGATGTGTGTTGTCCTATCATAGAACTGTGATGTGTGTTGTCCTATCACAGAACTGTGATGTGTGTTGTCCTATCACAGAACTGTGATGTGTGTTGTCCTATCACAGAACTGTGATGTGTGTTGTCCTATCACAGAACTGTGATGTGTGTTGTCCTATCATAGAACTGTGATGTGTGTTGTCCTATCACAGAACTGTGATGTGTGTTGTCCTATCACAGACCTGTGATGTGTGTTTTCCTATCATAGAACTGTGATGTGTGTTGTCCTATCATAGAACTGTGATGTGTGTTGTCCTATCATAGAACTGTGATGTGTATTGTCCTATCACAGAACTGTGATGTGTGTTGTCCTATCACAGAACTGTGATGTGTGTTGTCCTATCACAGAACTGTGATGTGTGTTGTCCTATCACAGAACTGTGATGTGTGTTGTCCTATCATAGAACTGTGATGTGTGTTGTCCTATCATAGAACTGTGATGTGTGTTGTCCTATCATAGAACTGTGATGTGTGTTGTCCTATCATAGAACTGTGATTTGTGTTGTCCTATCACAGAACTGTGATGTGTGTTGTCCTATCATAGAACTGTGATGTGTGTTGTCCTATCACAGAACTGTGATGTGTGTTGTCCTATCACAGAACTATGATGTGTGTTGTCCTATCACAGAACTGTGATGTGTGTTGTCCTATCATAGAACTGTGATGTGTGTTGTCCTATCATAGAACTGTGATGTGTGTTGTCCTATCATAGAACTGTGATGTGTGTTGTCCTATCATAGAACTGTGATGTGTGTTGTCCTATCACAGAACTGTGATGTGTTTGTCCTATCATAGAACTGTGATGTGTGTTGTCCTATCACAGACCTGTGATGTGTGTTGTCCTATCACAGAACTGTGATGTGTGTGTCCTATCATAGAACTGTGATGTGTGTTGTCCTATCATAGAACTGTGATGTGTGTTGTCCTATCATAGAACTGTGATGTGTGTTGTCCTATCATAGAACTGTGATGTGTGTTGTCCTATCACAGAACTGTGATGTGTGTTGTCCTATCACAGACCTGTGATGTGTGTTTTCCTATCATAGAACTGTGATGTTGTTGTCCTATCATAGAACTGTGATGTGTGTTGTCCTATCATAGAACTGTGATGTTATTGTCCTATCACAGAACTGTGATGTGTGTTGTCCTATCACAGAACTGTGAGTGTGTTGTCCTATCACAGAACTGTGATGTGTGTGTCCTATCACAGAACTGTGATGTGTTTGTCCTATCATAGAACTGTGATGTGTGTTGTCCTATCATAGAACTGTGATGTGTGTTGTCCTATCATAGAACTGTGATTGTGTTGTCCTATCTAGAACTGTGATTGTGTTGTCCATCACAGAACTGTGATGGTGTTGTCCTATCATAGAACTGTGATGTGTGTTGTCCTATCACAGACCTGTGATGTGTGTTGTCCTATCACAGACCTGTGATGTGTGTTGTCCTATCATAGAACTGTGATGTGTATTGTCCTATCACAGAACTGTGATGTGTATTGTCCTGTCATAGAACTGTGAGGATATCCTTCCACGTATTGATAAATTGTATTATGCTTTACTAAAGGTAATTTGTCTATGAAAAAAAAAGCTGGGTAACACCTTCCCTGCATAGAGGGGCGTCTTGTTGTTGTTCAACAACTATTAAGCGAAGGAAATAGAGATTAGCTCTTCTTTCTGGAATTGAACCTACTTACCTCTCATTCCCAGGAGCTGTGCGACCCCCACGGGTTTAGCGCTTCTCATAATATAATTATCATATTCAATAATACTATTTTTTTTCCGTAGCAATGTGAGTTTTATGCACGATGCCTTACTTCTGACCTGGTGATAGACCTCACGGTGGTGCTGGTGATATACCTCACGGTGGTGCTGGTGATAAGACCTCACGGTGGTGCTGGTGATAGACCTCACGGTGGTGCTGGTGATAGACCTCACGGTGGTGCTGGTGATAAGACCTCACGGTGGTGCTGGTGATAGACCTCACGGTGGTGCTGGTGATAAGACCTCACGGTGGTGCTGGTGATATTGTTGCACCTCAATAGCCCCTCTGTGGTCTGCCCTGCAAATTGTTGCAGTTTGAGCCTACAAACTAACCAAATATTTTCCTTGTACGTATATTCTCAAGAGTGATGACACAATCACCTTAATACTGAATATTTACTACATAGCTCCCAGACATCTTCCTTCTGCACTTTGCCTTGTCTTGTTTAGAAATATTTTTAGTCTTCTGCGGGTTCTGAACCTGTCGTCCATGGTCCCACACAGCGTCCGGGATTTGTCAACCACTTACATTTTTTTTTTCCTTGAGTTCATTCCTATTTGAGAATTGACTGTGTAAAAAAATTAGTTTTATGTTAAATTCTGTTAAGGTTTTGTTTCTTTCATTCTAAATAAGTGCAGTATGGTATGGTACCATACATAGTCAGCGAAAATACATTCGACGTCCTGGTGGCTTGGTTGACAGCATACTCAGCTCACATACTGAGGGAACAGAGATCGATCCCCGTCACGGGTGAAACGTTGGGTGCGTTTCCTTACACTTTCTGCCCCTTTTCACCTAACAGTAAGTAGGTACCTGGGAGTTAATTGACTATTGTGGGTCGCACCCTCGGGATGTGTTAATAAGACACACAATCCCTGATGACACACTGACCTTATTGGGTTGCACTAGGCGGCTAACCCTCCTGGTTAAAAATCCGAACAAAATCTTAATTTACCCTCGCCATGAGTAGAATAGTTCCTCTTAATGGGAATTAAAGAAAACATACGCTACCAGCATGAGCATTTAAGATTGTTTACCTCAGGTAATGGTGTAACGCTACCAGCATGAGCATTTAACATTGTTTACCTCAGGTAATGGTTTAACGCTACCAGCATGAGCATTTAACATTGTTTACCTCAGGTAATGGTGTAACGCTACCAGCATGAGCATTTAACATTGTTTACCTCAGGTAATGGTGTATCTTAAACCAACAAAAATAAACTCCATACATCATCGTAACTTATTAATGTATACATCACTCTACATTAGTCTAATTTTCATTAAAGTTTACTTTTTTTAAGCGACATTAAAGTTTACTTTTCCAGCAGCGTTAAAGTTTACTGTTTATTATATATGCACAATTTGGATTCGTTTCTTTATAAATATACCAGCAAGTGGCCATTAATTTTTCTTTTGTTCTTTATGGTAGAGGGAAAACTATTTTCAGTGCATTGCAAAAAAATAGTGACTAATTTATTCCAAGAATTGTCAATACCACTGGTGTTGTATAACTATTTTCACTGATAATGATTACGGCTGTTCTAAAGTATAGTTATCGTTATTGATATGGGTATCAGCTAATTTTGATGGTATCAGTATTGGTACCGACCTAAAGCTGAGTATCGGTATCAGTATCGCAATTTTTTTTTTTAACGCATTTTCAAGATATGGATATTTTGCGTTGAGAATGTCAATGTCAGAAGAATAAGGCTGCTAAAAGAATATTTTTTTTTAAGTATGTTTTAAAATAGTTCCCCTTTAATATCATTACTTTTTTGTATTGGAATATGTAAAATGGCATATCAGTATAGCCTAAGGGCATTGTTTTGCGTTTATGTGCATTTTTCAGGTTAATGGGCCCATAATTCCATCAGATTCTCAAAGGCGTCCGTGACCCCAAAGAATAGTTTAATAACTACTAATCTAGTGTTAGGCGTGTTTCTTGAATCTTGATATGGCCGAAGAATCGACGAGTTGGGGAAGGAAGAAGGATGGGGAAGGAAGAAGGATGGGGAAGGATGGAAATTCTGGAAAAGGATGGGATGGTGGAGTAGAGGAGGGTAGGAAAGATCAGTGGCCCTACCACTGTGGAGCAGGTGGTACTGTTGACTGAGAGGGATGAGGGACGGTGGTGTATGTCTCCCAGGAACGATGAGGCGGCTTCAGCAGGCAGGAAAGGTGGAGAAGGCAGTCACACTGCACAGTGATGTGTTGGAGAGATTACTGAAACGTTCCAGTTACGAGTGAGGTGAACTGTTCTTGTGAGATGTGTTTCAATCTTATTGGACGTCGTAACTTAGGATGTGTAAGGTCACGGATAATGTCGTCGATGGTGTTGAGTGGTGTGGCAGTACAGTGGAACTTGACAGTTCCTTCTTGGAGACGTTTGCTAAGTTCAGTGGGCATCATTGTGGTGGTAAATTGTCGAGTGGTCCAGAACCTGACACCATGCATGGTGTCAGAGGCGTGTTTTGCTATTCATGAACTCAGGCTGGAGATCATCCGTCTTAATAAATTAAATACATGTGCAACAACCGGTTATCTTCATTTGTAGACGTTTCGCCAACCAATGGCTTTATCATTACAATGCAGGGACGTAAAGGGAAGACTGGAAGAGACCACCAATCCCCCAGCCTTGTAGAATTATGTACAGAAACAGTTGCAGATGAGGTGAGCAGTTCTTCAGCTAGGTGTTTAGCACCTTAGTCTTGTATACCATTGATATATCGATCGTCCTTCTTGATGAGTGTAATTTCGGAGAGGTTTGCAATACGAGGAAAAAGACTGCTAATTAATTGGTCACGAAGTCTACTGGCCCAGGGGAAAGATGGTCTTCATTACGAAGCCTCTGTTTTATTTGCTGGACCTGTTTAACTATGGGTATATAGTGTACACTGTTCTTTCATGTAGTCAGTGGCGGACCTACATTTTTGGGGCCCTGAAGCTTGAACTGTTATGGGGGGCCCATTTACAGCTAGCAACGGCTAACCTACATGATACTTTAATAACCCTTTAATTTCTATTTTAACTATTATTTTGTACTGAATTACACTATATTATTAATATTAAAAAAAAAAACTTCTCATACAGTAGACACAATTTTTTTAAGAAATGTAGACTAGTCGCTTCTGGGGCCCTTCCGGGATTAGGGGCCCTGAAGCTTAAGTTTCATTGGTTTCATAATAGATCCGGGGCCCCTTGCATGTAGTTGGAGGTAGCCTCTCATGCTTGTCATTCTCAAGTCTGGAAAAGTCTTTGGTGTATCTTTGTGTATGGCTACGCTTTATAGCCCCATATGTCTGAATAATTTCTACGTAAACTGCTGAAGAAAAATAATAAATATGGGTTAATTTGGTAATAAAGACAAAATTTATTTCTCAAGTTAAATACGGCTATCGTAAATTTCACTCAACCACGAATCCCTTGGTTTGATATCCAAACAGGATTTCCCAGTCACTATCACAAGTGGGCAGTATTGTTTGATTTGGAGAAAGCCTATGATACCACGTGAAGTTATGACGTGATGAGGCAATTCTATAAACTGGTCCTAAGTTGCCACTTTTTTCAGGTTAATCCCATAGTTTTTATTTGAAGATGTAAGTTGGCAATCAGTGTTCAAGGACGTTGTCTCACGGAGGAGTTTTACACAGGAATGTATGGAGTATATATCATTGATTCATAGTTACTATCAATAATGTGGTGA